>JAYEVJ010000395.1:0-172465 GCA_036346265.1 Melocanna baccifera | reverse complement strand
ATCAAAGTACACGGTTGTCACCGTGCTTGAACTGTTGAAATTGAAGGCAAGCAACGGTTGGTCCAACAAGAGTTTCACGGCGCTGCTAGGTCTTTTAGCGGACATGCTTCTGGAGGGCAATGTGTTGCCTAAAACCACGTATAAAGCCAAGAAGGTTCTTTGTCCATTGGGAATGAAAATAGAAAGAATACATGCATGTCCGAACGACTGTATCCTCTACCGTAAAGAGTATGCAAACATGCATGTCTGTCCGGTGTGCAACACATCCTAATACAAACGTAACAATCAATCAGATAATAATGGTGAGGGAACAGAGGTGAAGAGAGGACCTCCTGGAAAGGTGGCATTGTATCTTCCTATATTTCCCCGTTTCAAGCAGTTTTTTGCGAATCCAAAGGAGGCAAAACTGCTGCAATGGTACTCGGAGGAGCACAAGAAGGATGGAATGCTGAGACACCTTACTGATTCCACCTAGTGGAGAAACATCGATAGGTGCTTTGCAGATTTCGGTGCAGAACCGAGAAATATAAGGTTTGGATTGAGTACAGATGGAATGAATCCTTTCAGTAGCATGAGCAGCCGACATAGCACTTGGCCTGTGACTCTTTGCATCTATAACCTTCCTCCTTGGTTGTGTATGAAGCGAAAGTATATTTTGCTGTCGATACTTATCCAAGGGCCAAAGCAACCTGGAATGATATTGATGTGTACCTAGCGCCGTTGGTGGAAGATCTAAAAGTACTGTGGGACGAAGGGGTACAGGTATGGGATGCATGCAAATGAGAGAACTTCAATTTGCGCTCCTTATTATTCTGCACCATAAATGATTATCCTGCCCTTGCTAACCTGTCGGGCCAGAGTACAAAAGGTGCCACACTACTTAGATGGTACCGAGAGTGTGTGGCTGAAACACCACGCAAAACCGTGTACATGCGTCACCGTCGATTCCTTCGGAGAGCTCACCTATACCGTAAGATGAAGAAACAATTTGACAGAGAGAAGGAGGATGGTTCAGCTCCAAGGCATTTAAGCGGAAAAGAGGCTTATAATATGGTTAAAGATTTAGATGTTGTCCTCGGAAAGTGACGTAAATTGAGGGGTCGTGAGAAGAACATCTGGAAGAAGAGATCAATATTTTGGGACTTACCTTATTGGGAGTACCTAGATGTTTGACACAGCATCGACGTCATGCACGTAGAAAAGAATGTGTGTGACAGCTTGATTGGTCTCTTACTGAACATTCGTGATAAAACAAAGGACGACGTCAACGCACGGTTTGACTTGGCTGATATAGACATCAGGCGTGAGTTAGCATCGAGAACAACAGATAATGGACGTACGTACCTTTCCCCTACGTGTTACACTCTGTCCAAGGCCGAGAAAACAGAATTGTGCCTATGCTTGCATGGTGTCAAAGTTCCGTCTGGTTACTCCGGCAATGTGAAGAAACTTGTTTCGATGCAAGATTTCAAGTTAAATGGAATGAAGTCTCATGATTGTCATGTGCTGATGACACAGATGCTCCCTATTGCAATTCAGAATATTTTGCCGATCAAAGTCCGAGAGACAATCATGAGGCTATGTTATTTCTTTAACACAATTGCTCAGAAGGTCATCGATCCCGAAGGACTAGATGCTCTGTAGGACGAGGTGGTGATGACTCTATGTCATCTTGAGATGTATTTTCCTCCTTCATTTTTTGATATCATGGTCCATCTCATTGTTCACGTTGTGTGGGAGATAAAAATATGCGGCCCGTATTCCTCACGTAGCATGTACCGCTTAAGAGGTTCATGGGAATTCTCAAGTCATATGTACGGAATCGATCTCGGCCGGAGGGCAGCATCGTCGAAGGTTATGCAAGCGAAGAGGTCATTGAGTTTTGTGTCGATTATATGGCTCAGATTCAACCAATAGGTGTGCCTCAATCTCGTCATGAGGGGAGGCTTAAGGGTATCGGAACTATAAGAAGGAAAGCAATCACTCCAGATATGGATGCGTATGCGCAAGCCCATTTCATGGTCTTGCAACACATGACTGAAGTGGCCCTTATGTCGACCAAACAAGGATGTGCTTCGCAATGAATCCGAGCGCCGGATGTTTGGATCATGAGACAACACACAGTCGGTTCAACCAATGGTTGAAGGAGCAAATCGCTAGGAGCTCGTCAAGTGAGATCTTGACATGGTTGGCAAAAGGGCCAACATTTACAGGCCAGACATGGCAAGGATATGACATAAATGGGTACACATTCTACACACAGCTCGGGATGTAAAGAGCACTAACTGTAAACAGCGTGTCCGCATAGATGCGTTCAGATCTTGATAGGGTGAGAAACTGCACTATGGGTTCATAGAAGAGATTTGGGAGTTCGACTACGTGGTTTTCAAGATCCCCTTATTTCGCTGTCGTTGGGTGCATCTCCCACAGGTGAAGGTTGACAAGTACGGTATTACTACCGTGGACCTCCAACGTGTCGGGTACAAAGATGAATCATTCGTACTCGCCAACCAAGTTGTTCAAGTTTTCTATGTAACTGACCCGGCAAATAAGAAGCGTCATATAGTTCTTCATAGAAAAAGAAGAATTATCGGAGTAGAGAATGTATTGGACGAGAAAGAATACAATCAATTTGACGAGTTACCTCCTTTTGGAAATGGCATAAGGGTCAACGATGAACAATGTGATGAAACTAGTTACGTACGCATTGATCATCATGAAGGGTTAATTTTTAAAGGAAATAAGCAAGTGGAATGAAAATGGCGACATATATGTGGGCATTTGCATTAATGTATATAACAATGCATGTATGGGATGTATATATGAATTGGCATTTATGTATATAACAATGCATACATGTGTGTGATATATTTGTGAATTTGTATTTATGTATAAGTGAAAATGTGTGATATATAGGTGAATTTTGAGAATGAGTCATACAAATGTATCTCTATGTTCATTGGGTTGTTGTAAAGAAATATACTGGGTTGTTGTAAAGAAATAACTACAGCTGGGCAAAGATTTATTAAATGCTGGTTGGTGCAGTTATATTAACTATAGCAGGCAAAGGCTTATTACGAGCGGTTCTAAGATTACAACCGTGCTGTGATAATAATATCGCTGCATAGCTTCGAGATCAGAACCGCTGTAATAAGCCTTTATATAAAACCCAAAGCTAGGGTTTTGCGCGATACCGCCGCTTATTAGCAATACCAACCTAGACTTAGTCGCTCTCCCGATCCCCGAGCCCGCCGCGCCACCGCCCTCGAGCCCGTCGTCGGCCTCCTCCGGTCTCCGAGCCCCCGTCACGCGGCCTCGTCCCCTTCGAGGCCGTCGCCGCCTCGAGCCTGCCGCCACCCGCCTCCGTCGAGCCCCGAGCCGTCGCCGTCCACGCTTGAGCTCCTCTCACATCGCCAGAATCCCCTCGGTGAGTCCATCTTCAATTCTATGTATTGATCTTTTCTGTTATAATCAATATTGTTCATATCAAATGAATGTTAGATTGATTATGGTGATCTTTTCTGTTGTCCAGTAAGTTATATTCATGATCTGTTAGTTTATTTTAATAGAAAATGTTGATTTAAGCTTAAGATCTAATATATAGTTGTCATTTTTATGCCTCTGGTATCATGCATGTTGTATATCTAGGAAAGAATAGGCACTTGAACATATATTCTTGTTATTTCATAAATCTTATTGTTGTTAAATCTTACTGTTATGCATATTTACGTATATATGAGAATGCCAACATGTCATCCGCGCATTCTTCAACATCATCGCCGGAAGCGTATGCTCCAAAATCAACACGCAAAGTAAGAGGACTATCGAAAAAGCATGAGGGTCAATTTACTATCACAGATGTCGATAGATCTGGGACCCCTCTCCTTCCTCACAAAGCAGCAAGGGCATTTCGAAAAATGATCGGAATAGTTGCACGAGAACGAATTGAGATCACATTCGATTCGTGGAAGAGCGTGAGTGAGACTCGTAAACGTGACTTGCTGACAGAGATTTTTGCGTCGTTCGAGATCCCAGAAGAACACCACGACTCCGTGCAACGACATGCGTTGGCAGCGGCGTGCAAAGCATGGAAGAACTTCAAGAGCGTGCTTGTCAAGGACTATGTGCAGAAGGATCTAACGCCCTTTGACAGATATCCATTCCCGGAACCATAATAGGACGAGTTTAAGGCGATGAAGACGACCGATGCTTTCAGAAGTGCAAGCGCGGCGCACAAGGCCCTCCAGGCAAAAAACACATATCCCCACAGACTCGGCACAGTTGGGTATGCGAGTAAAATCCCGTAGTAGAGGCAGGAGGACGAACAGGCAATCCTATGGAACACCGCCCCACCATTTGCCACGATCCCGGATGAGCGCACTCGAAATTGGATTAGATCGAGGTCATCTACCACGTCGTAGGAGGATATCTCCTTCCGAAACCCTGCAGACTAGGAAGTGTCCCACCGCCTGGTAAGATATCGAACTACGTAGCTTATAATTACTCCACTACTTCCCTGAAAACTAAATGACATGTCGGGCTCTTGCAGGATGCACTAAGTGTCGAATCTTCCGTGGATCATTCCAACAATTAGGAGAAAGATATACTCTCGCAAAGACTAAAAACAAGGAGCACCCTGGTCGCATGAGAGGCCTTGGGTTTTATGTTCTTGGAATCAAGGTTTTCGATAACCCGAATTGTATCGAGTAGGAAGAGAAACAAAGCCGAGCGTGATGCACGGCTACGAGAGGAGATCAAGGCATCTCTTAGAGAGGAGTTTGCTGATTACGTCAGAGATGAGGTGCGAAGACAAACAGAAGAACATCAGTAGACCGCCGCCGCTCCTGTGCTAGCCAGCGCCCCAACCGTCGGAGTAGCTGCGCGTCCAATCCTATGACGGAATGCGAGGGCGATTTCGTGGACGACATCTTGCAAGCTACGGCGTAAGCTCAAGTGAGATATGCCTTCGTTGCCTTGTGCGCCGCTTAGGGCCTAGCATATCCGTCCGGTGAAGGGGCCATGGTGCACAGTGCACCTTTAGCTCCAGGCTTCGGAAAAGTGTCTGTGAATGGTGTGCATGCCAATTTCGATGTTGTCCCCGCTACCAAAGCCCCCCAACGACGAGATCGTGACTCTAGGGCAAGCCATTGGAACCTTCGTCCAGTGGCCCAAAAGAGACATCTGCCTGGAGGCTTCTTCACCGGTGGCAGGTTCACAAGGGCAATACGAACCTGAGCGACTTGCACCGGTGCCATCTCCACAAGGTCTATCTCCACCACCGCTACTGCGACCGGTGATGAGTCCACGGGAGCTATTCCCGTGCAACAACTTCCACCGGTGCTACTTTTACCCTCCACCTACAGCCGAGGTAGCAAGGACAGCCAAGGCAGCAAGGGCAAAGCAAAGAAGACCAATGATGATATCCCGTACCTGCCATTGGCCCGCAAATTCATGCTTGGAGAGCCGATGGTCGACCCGGTGAAGCGCCTCCCATTACTATCAGTTAGTTGCAATAAATTACACATGTGGTATATGGAACAATCCAATAAGCGTAACGGTGCTCGGTATCATCACAAATTCGAATGTGTCATTTCCAGCACGAATTTCAAGATGGTGTCTTCGTGGTGACCTTCGATGATTTATTTAATCTTTTCACGCTCAACGCTCTCGACACCTCACTCGTTCGATGCTGGACGCTGTAAGTGTGTACAATCACAGTCTCTGTTCATGTCATACCGATAAATGTCATATATAATTTGTTGCTTTCGTGTGTGTATATATGTAGACACATGGTGGATATAGCTAGATCAACCAACTCATCGGTTGGTTTCTTGGACCCACACATGGTCGCCAGTTCTACCATCAACGAAAATACTGCCTTCGTCGAGAGATACCTTGCAGCAGCACTACTGACTTACCGCGATAAGGAATATGTACTTATGCCCTACAATCAGAATTTTTATTGGATTTTAATAGTAATTGTACAAAAATGGAATAAGGCAATATACCTTGATTCCCTAAGAATAAAACCGACTACACAGTTGTCCGCAAAGTAATCGATAGGTAAGTACATTTTCTCCATACATACCTATATTGTACTCTTTCTTTCCTTCCGAATGACTAAGATCAACTTTTTCGAATCACGTAGGGCATTCACGATATACGCTAAGAAGGCACAACCCTCGACGCATGGGGCCAAAACCCTGACATATGATCTAAAATTTAAGGTATTCGCTAGTACATATTAATTAATCCTATGCAACAGTTGGTAGTAATACCTCTTGAATTAACATATTCTATTTTTTGCAGTACTACCAGCAGCAGCCGGGCAACACGTGTGAATTCTACATTTGCCACCATATGAAACTACTCCTCGATTCCGCGAGGATCACCAATCCCACTTCTAAGGTTTGTCAATATTCTCATAATTACTTCATACTTATCAAGCTATATATATATGCACATTGATATTCCTATCGACAGGCTGCGTCCATCCCGAAAACTGCATTGAAACAGCCCAACCTTGAAGGAATTCTAGGAGAGAGCACCTACTTTTTGGTGGCTAAAGTCCTAAATCCAAAGGGAGAGTTCCACAACGTACAATGATTTTTTTTATTGCTCTTATCACTCTGGAATCGAGGTCTCGCGAAAAAAATAGATCCATAATCAACGACTTGTCAGGCTGCACAAGTAATACTTGGATGGCAATCATGCACCATCCAAGTAATGCTTGTGCAGCCTGATAAGTTCGTTGATTATGGATCTGTTTCTTTCGTGAGACCTCGATTCCGGAGTGATAGAGCAATAAAAAAATGCAATGTTACCATCTAAGTGCAAATGCAATGTAGATCTTTTGCAATTGTGTATTGTTAATGGATATTTTACTTCATTTCAATTAATTGATTTGCGAAATAGATGTTTTATGTTTGTGAAATGAATTGAGATATGAATTGGATGTTATATGTTTCTGAAATAAATTGAGATGTGAATTGTCTGTATGTGTACATGTTGATCTGCTTGTTTCAGAAGGCATGGCTAGCATTTCCTGAGGCTAGCCAATAAACAAAAATAGATCTAGAGGTAGGAAAGAATATCACAGACGGTTTGTAACCGTCTGTGATATATACTCCACAGACGGTTTGAAAACCGTCTGTGATAATCTTCAATTATCACTGACCCATAAAGTCAGACGGTTCAGAAAACCGTCTGTGATGACGTTTTTGAACCGTCTGTGATAATGGTTTCTGTAGTAGTGTATGATGCTTTCATTGGACAAGAGAAACTTTGTAGTTATTGGTAGCGGACTCATTTTGTAGTTATTGATACCAGTCATCAACCAATGCCTTTGCATGAGCTAGATCTATATTTTCTAATAATTTATAGTGTAAATATTTGAACTATTGAAATATTTAATTCAAACCATAACAAGTTTACGAGAGATTAACGGAGAGACTAGATGGCCTCCATCAAGCGCATGCCTACATGTTTGGGGAAATCATGACTCATTTACATCTTTATATTCAGTTACTTATCCTGAGCATCAACTTCAATTGCAATCATTGCATACACAAAGAAAACCCCGGGTTTATTAGGATATATACGTAAATGAATGGCTAATTAAATTTTAGAGACCTAAAAATAGCTAATAGCTTGCTTGTTTCCTTTTCTCTGACCAATCTTGATTTTGGACATGTTTAGCAAACCAATGGCCCGCTGTTCTCTCCTAATTGCCTCCACTCCATTCCCGCCTTTTTCTCACAGCCTCTCTCCTAGCCAAGATAGCCAAAGCAACGCCTATATAACCCACGGTCTCCTCCCTTCCATGCACGGCCTACCCACCCCGCCCAGCCACCCGTCGACGTAGGCCGGCCTCTCGCTCGCTCGGACCACGCGCGGCGGCCGGAGGGACGTCAATCCCTAGCTAGCTTGCTAGCCTAATAATTAAGAAGCACGCCATGGGGAAGCGCAACGTCCCACGCTACCCCGACGACGACGACGACAGCGGCTGCTGCGGCTGCCTGTGCTGGTGCTGCTGCTTCCTTGTCCTCATCGTCGCGGCGCTCGCTGGCACGGCGGCCTACTTCTTCTTCGTCTACAAGCCCAAGGCGCCGTCCTACTCCGTCAACAACATGTCCATCTCGCAGTTCGAGTTCAGTTCCTCCGACCTCACGCTCTACACCAAGCTGGTCGCCACCGTCCGCGCCGAGAACCCCAACGAAATGATCGGCATCAAGTACGGCGACGGCTCCCACACCGTCGTCTCCTACCGCGGCACGCCGCTGTGCTCCGGCCGCCTCCCGACCTTCTTCCAGGGCCACAAGAACGTCACCGTGATGGAGATCGCCATGGAGGGCCGCCACGGGTTCGGGTCCGGCCTGCAGAGCGCGCTGGAGGAGAGCGAGAAGGCCGGCAACGTGCCGCTCGACGTCTACGTCAGCGTGCCGGTGGAGCTGCGGCTCGGCAGCATTGACCTCCGGCAGGTCAAGGTCAACGTGCACTGCGCGCTCGTCGTCGACAGCCTCTCGCCCAAGAAGAAGCCGACCATCAAGTCGGCCACGTACAGGGGCAACATAGAGTTTTGACGTGATCGATCTGTTGATTCCAGGGCTGGGTTGATTAACTAACTGTTAATTTCCTCTGATATATTAATTGCTCGCGCGTTCAGTGGAGTTGGGGAGGAAGGAATACATATGCTATGTTGCGTTGTAAAACTGTAGTCAAAAGGGTTTTCAAAGTTAAACTGTTTGTTTGGTTATATATATAGATAACTTTTTCATTGGAAGGTAAATTTTGTAGTAACCTTGTGGTAACAGTTTGCAGAAAATCAGCTTAGTGGACTTTTTTGTTCTCTATATATGCAGCTGGCGGAACTAGGCCTCAAACTAGGTGGGCTATAGCCCGAGACCTGAAAACCAAAGTCCATAGAAAATTATTGACTTGGGTGTGAAAGCCTAGGAACAAAAGCCCAAATTGGCCCAAAACCAGCTGCCCAGCCTAAGGCTTGGGCTAAGCTTAGCTCTGCCCCTGTATATATGCATGCTTAATTTGTCAGTTTGTCCTTATTGTAATATTGCGCATGAACTCTACATGCTTTTCTATTGGTTTGATCACTGCACAAAGACTAGTCAACGCGTTCTAGAGCAGGGTTAACAATTTCGGCAAAATTTTGCCAAAAATTCAGTAATTATTTGTAAGGCCAAAATTTGTGTTCAAAATCAAATCATGAGATTAGCTTCAAATTTTAATGCAAGTTTCATCCTTATTTTCATCTATATTTAATATCTAGTTCATATCTATCATTTTTGTAACGTCCCAAATTTTAGGGAATTAAAAAATGAGTAAAATTTAAAACTTTTAGCTTGCATCTTATTTCCTTGCCTTTTGATTGTAGTTCCTTTGGAAAAATAACTTACAGATACAGATTTTGGAAAAGAAAAAACAATTGATAGAATTCAATTTGAATTAAAATTAAATTTGAAAAGATGATCCATAAAGTGGTCTAAGAGAATTAACAGTAGAAACTATTTAAAAAACTCAAAAATAAGTACATGGTGCTGGAAATAAAAATTTGAACACTTTTTGATCATGTTCCTAAAATTTTCCAAATCAAATAGTGCATGTTACACAAAGAAAATAGTGCCTTCAAAGAATTTCAAGAAAAATATAAGATAGATATAAATTCTTGGAAAATTACATAATACTCTACATTGTGTCAAAAATCTTGACAAATTTTCATAATTTTTAGAGCTCGTTTGCTATGCTTAAAAATTCCCCAAAGCTATCAGCTGAATTGAATATGCTTTCCTCACTTAATCCTTTCCGCTTCCTCTATTGTGAAGGTGTATTTTTTAAGTTTACGCTTTCTCTCTGTCTGTTTAAACCCCATCATGAGTGGGACTGGACCCCACCCATTAGGACTCCATTTCTCCTCTCGCTGATGCGTTGGGCCCGTGCATCAGGAGGTAGAGCTAGGAGTTGGGCTGTGCCGTCGCACGCCCGTGCCCACCGTGTGCCGGGCCGGTTCGCGCGTGCCGCTCGCCGATCATCCCACCGCGTCGCGTCTTGCCCGCCTCACCTCCGGCCAGGCCCAAGCACGGCCCAAAGCTCACCGTGCCGGCGTTCGTGCCGGCCGTGCCCCCGTGCCGCCCGAGCCCGCCGTGCCGTGCCGCCCACCGTGCCGGATTTTGAGGCCCGGCCCGGCCCACCCGTTCGTGCTGTGCTTGGGCTGTGTCGTGCTTGGGCCGTGCCGTGCTTAGGCTGTACCGTGCCGACCGTGCTTCGGACTGACCCAAATAAGCCCGGCCCAGCTCTATCAGGAGGCATCATCCACCTCTCGCCAACCTCCTGGATGCCATAGCAGAGAAGAGCCGAAGCCCCAGAAATTTGATGCTGCGCCCACAGCTTCCGCCTTGTTGCCTGTAGGCTTCATGACGGTGGCAAGCTACGATGAAGAGAATGCTATAACAAGGTGCAGATTAGACTCCTTGCGGGAAGACCATGCGGGAACCCAAACTACAACATCATCTAATGGGAAAGCAATAGGAAGGAAAGCTCACCGGTGGCAATGGCGACTTCGGAGCGTGCTCACTGGCATCCAAAGGAACACTCACGTTCCCACTAAACCACAGAGCAAGGAGTTTTGGTTCTTGCGGTAATGGAGCGAATGGTGAGCTAGGAGAACAATTACGTGGCTTGATAGCTTAAGTACATACGAGAAAAGTGCAGGAAAGTGAGGACAAGATGAGTGCACGATGGAAACTCTACGGCATGCTCTCTCCGCTCTAGCAGTAGCAGGACAAGCGGTGGTGACAAAACTGAGGGACGAGGTGGTTGTGGCGACAGGATGGGACAAAGGCTGATAGCGGAGGGGGAAACGATGGGCAGTGGCATCGAAACGATGGGTGGTGCAGTCAAAAACCAAGGGCACACGCGCGAGCTCTCCATGCTGTGCACACAGTAGGGCGGAAAGTGGACGACAAGTCGACAATGCCTAAAGCTGGCCCCAACTATCAATGACACAGAGGAGGGGCAACGCGGACCGCTGCTGGGCTGGACAGTGATCGACGTGGGCAAAGGGAAGCAGGCCGAAAGGAGGAGATTGTTATCTTAATTCACCGGCAAAGATACGATAACAACGCGCACACACACAAACACAAAGGAGACAAAATGCTTTATGCTGCCTTTTTCTCCAACCGCAGCATTCTTCTTTCTTTTATAATGCAAAGCAAGACCTTCTAGCTCCTAGAAATGGATGTACTAAATACATGGTATTACATGCATACCAAGCAGTACAGGATGCACTAAATACATGGCATTACATGCATACCAAGCAGCACATGCATGCCATTACATGCATGCTGTGATTCTAGCTTAGCGGAAACGGATAGGAGTTATTCGGAAATGGAGGCGAAGCAGAAACGTGCACAGGGTTACCAACAATCTCCCCCTAATCCCTGTGCACGTCTTTGATGCCAATCAGAGCTTGTTGGTCTTTAGTTGTTAGTTCTACAAAGAGTTGTGCCAGCCACACTCCCTGGCAGGCTGCTGATGTCGTCGCAATGTACTCGGCCTCACAAAATGAAATCTGATCTCCTGACACATCTCTAAGGAGTTTTGCCTTCTTCTTATTGACCATGCAGTTAGTGATACAACTTGCTGGCGTCTTTCACTTCTTCACCGTCGGTGACACATCTTACCGACGACTTTGACTTCTTCCTCAGCTTTAATTGTCTTTCACCGATGACGCAACTTAACGGCGATGGAGACTCTCATCAAAGCATACACACATAAGAACTTGGACACAACTATAAGGACTCACACACACATTACATCATGCACTGACACATCTACGTGCATGAGCACGATACGACTATGCGCACATATGTAACACACCTCCTACGTGCACGACCAAATAAATGACACATGCAACACTCCTACTGTGCCAAATACACAAACAACTCAAAAATGTAATCGTGCACTAATACTCGTACACGGACTCAACTAAATGCACAAATAAAATTAAGACTGTTTGTTGGATTTAGAGCAACGCTGGCTCGTCCTCTACACCGACTGGAGTAAGAAGAGTCACCTCCTTCTTCGACTCACGACACTCTCTTGCAAAATATCCGTAGTCCTGGCAGTTGTAGCAACGTACCTTCGCCTTGTCAAAGACTCTCTTCTTCTTGCCGAAGCCATAACTCTTCTTCGCCTTGTCAAAGAAACTTTGGCACAACAAAATGCAAAAAATATATATAGTCCATGATCGAGAAATCACAACATCAAATCAAATTGATTTTTTGTAGGGACATCTCTAAATGAAAAAAGAAAAATATCCCACTCATTTGTCAAGGATTTGCTCATGTTATTTTCTACTCATAAAGAACACAACCAAGGAAGACATCCGAATAAATTACAGAACTGAACCAACCGGTGTCCCAAACATTCTGTCATATCTTGATTGCCGCTGGTTGGCCGTGAAGAGAGGTGTTTATAATTTGCATAAAAAATATGAATGCATCTTAGTCACCCTGCCCAAAAAAGTTCTTAACCAACATCTTGCCATTGAAAGGATTTGTTCATATTATATTTTCCACTCATACAAAGCACAATCAAGGTCGATGATCCAAATCAATTACAGAAGAGAACCAGCTGCTGTCCCAAATAATCGTAAATGACTAAATGTTGACAAATATACCATACCAGAAAATACAAGCCCAACTTTGTTCAGTAACTTCTTATTACAACTGGTTATAAAAGTGCACTACCAAAGTATGACAGAATGTAGAGAGAGCTGAGACAGCTCAAGGGATCCACTATACTCACTGGCCTTCTCAAATCAGGAATGCCGTCTTCGCTGGCAGACGCCGGAAGAAGTTCATGAAAATGCGGGTGCTGCCACCTACGACTGTGTGTCGCAGCCTTGGGGGCCCTAGTATGAGACACAGAGCTACTGTGCAGACAATATATTTACCGTACCCCTCAAATAAAACGGCGTACTTAAGGAAAGAAGGTCTCGCACATTCTTCAAGTGGATTTAAGCGTAGCACAATTAAGCCTATTACCCAGTAGGGCACAAAGAATATAAATGTAGCAGACGAGTCCCTCCAGGTCAGTAATGCTTTGATCTTGTCCAGGAAGATGGCTACATTGCCCAATAGCGTTTGCGCCCAGCAAGCAAAGTCCGTTAGCATTCTACATTCATTGCCTGCATGCTCGACGAACTCTGTAGCATCAAACTGGTCGAACTCCTCTCCAAGCATGGGTCTAAGCTCTGCAGGACAAATTCTCGTGTCGAAGTTTCTGGAACTCAAAATATTTGCAGCTAACATAAAGAAGAGTCCCAAATATGAAAAAAAAGTTATGTAATACAAAAGCATAAATGACAACGCTAACATAAGGAAGAGGACCGTCAGACTGTCCCCAATTTTCTTCCATGAGCGAAGATCTTCAAAACCGCTGAGACAATCGTTGAGCACTCGACGTACTGACATAATGCAATTATAGTATGCCGTGCTTTTCCGCCAATTCCATGAATTAGGGACCGCGTTGTACATGCATAAGATCACTTCCTTTCTTAGTGGTGTATCCATCTGGCTCAATCGTGTCGCAACAATTTCAACTGCACGCTGGCGCAGGTCATTGATCTGTGTATCTCCCAATGCAAGTTTCTGGTGCATCTCTGGTAGCATGGGTTGTAAATACAAGCGCAAATGTCTTCGTATTCCTGTAATTGATAGTCGTATTGACAGGTGGATCTCACCCATCTTCTTGATACCAGAGGGAAGCAGGAGCTGAAGCGGATGTTTCTGAGTAAAACCAGGCCCAAAAAGGGTACAAACCTGAATGTATATCTGGCCTATCCGGACGTCCTTGTTACGACCTGAAGGCGCCTCACCATCACCAATCTGGCAGTTATAGAAAACACCAACTGTTAGAACAGTAGACTGATCATAAACATCCCAGGAATGCTCCTCGTTGAATATAGGATCGGAGTTATTCATGACAGTTCGAGTTCTTGCCCATCTCTTACCATACTTGGCTACACAATAGGCATTTATAGTTTCACGTCCATCAAGTGTAGTGTTCATATTGGGAATTCCCTCTACTTTAAGAATGCCTAGTTCGAGACGTCCAATTGGATCCTTCCAGAGTTCCTTTGCTGTTGGTCTCAGGTCACTGCTTAGCTCGATGGGCTCATCCAGGACATGATATCCTCCCTCCAAACAGACACGGATAACAAGATGGCCTTCAGACTTTCTAACATCCTGCACGTTTGCTTCAAGTGTAGGCGCCATCACGTCGATTGGGCATGTACGGCGATCAACTATCTTGTCGTCATGCCGTTTGTCGATGGAGGCAATGGGTACAACAGCTTTGCCAATTACACCATTGTTACCCTCAACTGTAAGGATAAGCTCCCCCTCCAATGGTTCGGCAACCACAAACATAAGGTCCTCATTCCATGTTGGATGCAAGTCCACTGCCTGTGCTGTCTTGGTCTGTACGCATTGGTGCTCTACTTGTGCTTTCACATACAAATTCCCCAGGGATATTCCTGCTTGTGTGATTCCGTAAGCTTCAATTATACTGACACGCATGTACCAAAGAGTTGGAGCATCATAGACTTTGGATCTAATGCAGGATATATCAAATGAACCACTGGCATTTATGCTGTCCAAGCACACTGCACCAGCAAAAGCATCATCAGCTTGGTCTCCCATCCATACTGCAAGCATTATCTCTCCTTTGGCTTTCTCCCTGCTCTCGTACGTAAGTGGGTGCCAGACAGGATACAGTGGATCATTTGAGGTTCGCTTTTTGGACGTCATGTGTCTGAAGCCTCACCATCCCAACAAAATCATCTTTTACCTGGTCTTTATGTTTGACGATCACTTCGACGAAATCAGCTTCCTTGACTTGATCAATTGAGAAAGCATATGTCCAGTTCCACCCAGGGTTATATGTCCTCTCCAAATGGTTCGTCCTATTCTTGTGGACACCAACTCTTACCTCCACAAACGGATCGATACCTCCACCAGAAGCCATATCCGGCAAGTCTCGTGCTTTAACAACACGTATAAAAATATTTCGTACTGTCTGCACGAGTGCAGTTTTTGGAGGCATCGACTTGCGCTCAAACCCACAGTCAAGCACCCTCCCATTAGCAAGATGTGCGCTTTCAGTGAGCGCAAAGTTTACAGATTGCTCCATTGGTGCTGAGTCTCTTATGCTCACTACTTGATCTGCTGGGCTTGGACAAGACTGTTGCAGTGGTGCTGAGTTTCGTATGTTTACTAGTGGATTTGCTTGGCTTGGACAAGACTGCTTGGTTGATGCTGAGTTTTGTATGCTCACTACTTTATCTGCTTGTCTTTGCTCTGTTAATGCTGAGTTTTGCATGCTCACTACTTGATCTTCTAGAGCTGGACAAGACTGTTGTATTGGTGCTGAGTTTTGTATGCTCACTACTTGATCTGCTTGGCTTGGACTAAACCCATCCAAAATGGTATTAGATGAAGGGATCTGCTCCGCTGCACCAATTGGGATATTATCATCATGGAGAAGAAATACCTTCAGGCCCAGGTGACCTCTTGCATGGGAGAACACAGACGATTTTTCCAGTGCATAATAAAGATATCTGCATTCGTCGAGGATGCAAACGACCTCCCAGGAATTCGAATTTGCCCAAGAATTTCTTGTGATTTTCTGTTTTTGTTGAAGTTGTACACATGGGTTTTCAGGTGAAGTTCGCCAATTTTAGAGGGATCCAGAACGTTGAAGTACAAGCGCTCATTCCATGTCATGGTGATTGCTTGTTGTTTGGCAGTGGTGCACATCCTTTGGCCATCAAAAAGAAGTTGAACATAAACAGATGATCCCTCGCGTTGCAATGGGAAGGTCTCTGGCACTCAAAACTTCTACCACTAGTTTGTTAGAATTGGCTATCGGCAATCTCACTCGGATCTCTCTGAACACTCACGCACTCAACTGGTTTCTTCAGACGTGAACAGTACTCTGACGAGTATCCGACAACAGAAATGAGAACGCAGCAGCCTGAATACTTTTATGCTGCGACATGCGCATTGCCCCTCATCACCTGAGGCTATCTTTGTATTATTAATAGCAACTCGTTAAGAGTTTGTTACAGGTAATAACACGTCAAACAAGAAATACGGATCTCAAGCTAACTAACCTGAAGACCCGGCAACTGAACTAGCTTCAGAACAGAAAACAAAACGACTAGTCTGGGATCCGATCATTCCGGTTTGCCCAGCATGACTTATTACAACTGAAAACGACTTAGCTTAAATGTGCTTCGAGATTACAATTCCAACAAAATCACCCCCTAATCTTGAAGCACTTTGATACTCTGCAGACTTACCTTAAATCTGCTGCAAACCAAGCTTCGTCCTTAATTCTCTGAACCGAACTCGGCCAAGGGACTTGGTAAGAATATCTGCTAACTGCTCTTCTGACCGGACATGTTCCACTGCAATCTTCCTTTGTTCAACACATTCCCTGATGAAATGAAACCGAGTTTCAATGTGTTTACTTTGGTCATGAATCACTGGGTTCTTGCACAGGTTGATAGCTAACTTATTATCAATTTTTAGCGTTGCACAGCAATACTCCTTCTCTAGCATCTCTGCAATCAGTCGTCCCAGCCATATTCCCTGACAGGCTGCAGTTGCAGCTGCTATATATTCAGCCTCACATGTAGATAATGCTACCACCCGTTGTTTATGGGACTGCCAGCTAATCAAATTGTTCCCAAGAATGAATAGGACTCCTGTTGTGCTCTTTCTATCATCAATATCACCAGCCATATCACTGTCACTGTATCCAACTAGTTGGAAATCTGAACCTTGTTTCTTCTCAAATCTGCAACCAATGTTCAGAGTTCCTGATATATCACGCAAGATTTGTTTAACTGCAGCCCAATGTTCAGCTGTAGGCTTTTCCATGAATCTACTCACATACCCAACCGAATAGGTGAGGTCTGGTCTTGTATTGACTAAGTATCTCAGACTCCCTACGATACTTCTATACAAGGTGGGCTCAAAGCACTCTCCAGAACTGTCTTTACTCAGCTTTATCCTTGGCTCCAAAGGAACTTGAGTGGGATTACAACCTTTCATACCTCCCTTTTCAAGGATCTTAGCAGCATATGCTGACTGAGATAAGGTAATACACCTTTCGGTTTGAAGAACTTCCATACCAAGGTAGTACTTCAACAAACCCAGATCGGTCATACTGAATAATATCTTCATTTGCTCCTTGAATTTAGCTATCTCAGCTAATTGAGCTCCTGTTATCATAAGATCATCAACATATACTCCTACAATAAGTCTCAAATCTCCTGAACCTCGGGTATAGACTGCACTTTCAGTTTCAGTTCTGATGAAACCCAAATCCCCGAGACTAGAGTCAAGTTTTGAATTCCATGCCCTGGGAGCTTGCCGTAATCCATACAGTGCTTTTCTCAGTTTTAAAACTTTATCAGCATTCCTTTCATCAATGAAGCCCGGGGGTTGCACCACATAAACATCCTCTTCTAGTACCCCATTCAGAAATGCACACTTTACATCCATGTGGTGGATTTTCCAGTCCTTTTGTGCAGCTACTGCAATTATCAACCGGACTGTCTCCATTCTTGCCACTTGTGCATATACCTCATCAAAATCAACTCCATGTTGTTACACATATCCCTTAGCAACCAACCTAGCTTTATGCCTTACAACAGCTCCACTAGCATCTTTTTTAATCTTAAAGACCCATTTCAATCCAATTGCCCGATGACCTGTAGGCAAATCAGTGAGGTACCAGGTGTTGTTTCCTTCAATGGAGCTCATTTCCTCAAGCATTGCCTTACGCCAACAGCTCTTCCTTTTGGCTTCAACAAAACTTGTCGGCTCCTCCTTAGTAATGAATGCCGAATTGAGTAAGAACAATCTGCTCACATCTCCATGCAGCACCCGATTAAGTGCAACCATAAGGTCCACTTTTATGATATTCCAACATTACTTATAGAGGCGTCCCGTAAATCCATCGGAGCCTGGTGCCTTATCCGAAGGAAGGGATTTAACTGTTGCCCAAATTTCCTCCTCAGCAAAATGCATCTCTAGGGGAGACAGGTCATGAGAATTTGGATACAAGGCTTGTAAATTGAGCGTACAATCCCGCTGTGATATAGTACCAAGGAGCTTAGAATAGAAATCCCAAACTGCCTCTTGTTTCTCAACTTGACTAGTAATAATGTTGTCCCTCACTTTGACCTTGGCCATAAAATTTTTCCTCTTTCTAAACCGGGCATGCTGATGAAAGGACGTATTTGCGTCACCTTCCTTTAACCAACATAAACTGGATCGTACCCGAGCAATTGTACGCTCAAGCAAGAAAGTGCCCTAATGGCTATTTGGTCCATTGAGATGACTGATTGCTGGTGCTGCTGGCAAAATCAGTATGACGAAGAATATTCGACATGTTATCGTATGTCATCGGACATCACTGACAAGCCAACAATTAAAGAAAACTGGAAAGTTCAAGTAACTTGCCCAATAATATTCAGGTATGTAAGAACGACAAACCTGTAGCCAAGCAACAAGTGAAGGCGCAAACATGAGTGTAGCTAGAAGATGAAAGATCATGACCCCATGCCAGCAGTCAAACAATTCTAGCTGACTATCAGTAAAGCTTCTAGCAGCTGTTGGGCTATCATCCATTGGCAGAAGTTGCTGGAGGCCATCAGGTTTACTTTTGGATAGCATAAGAGGATTATCACCCACCTTGGATTTATACAAGTCCTTTTTCTGAGCGATACTGCGAAACGAAGCTGCTAAGAAACTGTTACAAGACCAAAGCATCCACTTTAGTAGTTGAGCAATTGCAATTATATATGAAATACATACATGACCATATGTTCGTGCATTCAAGATATTACTGCAGAAAATGCATGTTAAGCACATTCTACTCACAAAATGTTTTTTCATAGAGTGAAATTAACAAGCAGCGCATACATAGGCAGAAGTAAAAATATTCAGAGAGAATTTTTAGTAATCAGAACTAGTGAATGCCAACAAAGTTAAAATGTACCTGCAAAGGGTTGTATGAGCATGGAAGGCATGTGAGAGAAGGAACAGACCAAGGCCGATTGCTGGATGAAGAAAGCAGACAAGAGGTATTGTAGCAAATGCTACAATTATATTTGAATTGTTCTTGATCATCTGCACAATCTTTTTCAAATGTACATAAGTTATATCAGAAAATGAATGCCAACAGGAAAATTTTGAACAAATTATACAGGCCTGCATACACTCCCTAGTTGCAGAAGGAACTTACCTTCAGTGACTGAAATGAGAATGAGAATGCAAGGAACTGGTGTATAAACACAGATTGAACATCATCCTCCCATGATTTGCCAGCTGTATATTCATTGTTACAAGATAAGTAATAGAAAAATGATGTGTGGTCGGTTTTAAACCCATAGACTAGTTTCAGAAGCTCAATAATCTACAAGGCCCGTAAGTTTTACTCTCAGACTTTTTTTCCTTTGTGGAGAACAATCACCCAACGTGCATAACTCATAAAGTAAAAGACAGCAGCTGCGTATAAAGTTTGCTTCAGAAAAAAACAATTGCTTATAAGATAAATGTGGACAAGAAAGAAATAATTTTCTTCCTAAAAAAAATAAGTAAAAGATAAGTTTTACTCAGGTAATGACCACAAACCAACCAGTAGATTAAACTCTACTAGAAAGAATGTAATAGTTGTGACGAATATTATATGTGTGTATTGATATGAGGCCTAAGGGGCCATATATATAGGAGAGTACAATGAGATATGTCATATAAAGATAAGTCATATATGGAATAGAATATAGACTCTATCTCCTAATATAGACTCTATCTCCTTAACACCCCCCTTCAAATGCAAAGCGTATGCAATAGTATTGCATTTGGAAAGAGTTGATACTAAAATAGTAAACAAAATCCGAATACTTAGATGGATGTAAATGGAAGACTCAAAAACCTGAAAGACTCGAAATACTGAGCAAAACCGAAAGCGCCTAAGATCTGACAAGGAAGAGCCACGACGGGCAGCTGTAGGAGGCGGCGGCGGAGCTGACGATGAAGAGCCGCGACGGGCAGCTGCAGGAGGCGGCGGCGGATCTGACAAGGAAGAGTCCGCGACGGGCGGACGGCGGTGAAGTGATCCGCGACAGGCGGACGGCGGCGAAGGGATCCACGACGGGCGGATCTGATGAGCAAGAGTCTGCGACGGGCGGACAGCGGTGAAGGGCGCTGCGAGGACCACGACAGGCGGGCGGCGGCCCGCCGCGACGGCGGACGGCAATGGCCGGGAAGCGGCGGCGCGCGCCGCCCTCTCGCACCGGCGGATCGATGAGCGCATGGTCGGCGAGTCTTTGGCGGTGGAGATTCGAGGATGAGGACACCATAGTGGTAGTGTTGACCGCAGCAGCAGAAGCAGGCAGCAGCACAAATTGTTGGTTGGCACTTATGGATCGGCTGAAAAGGAGGTCTCCCCAGGCGCCCCCAACAGAGGCGGTGATAAAAAGGTCTCCCCAAGCACCCCCAACAGAGACAGACGGCGGCAGCTCCCCAAGCACCCAACAGAGGCGGTCGACAGCAGCTCCCCAGGTGACAAGATGAAGTCCGGCGAGATGAAGAGGCGCACGGTTGGCGGCCCCACAGGATCTGCAGCCCTCGTCTCCCTCGGCGGAATCTTCGAGGCTCGGGACGAGGCGAGGCGGCGGATCTGAGGTGACAGTGGGCCCCGGGCGGACGAGGCGAGGCGAGTGGATGGGCGAGGCAACGAATCTGAGCAGCAGCCCCGGGCGGACGAGGCGAGGTGAGCGGACGGGCTCCCACGCGAAGAAATTCGGCCCAGATCTGAGGCACGAGGCAGCCAGCCCGCCCCGAGCGCGAGGCAGGCGCGGCGGCGGCGAGGAAGGAGCGAAGGGCGGGTGCCATGTGACGGCGGCGCGCTCCCGAATCGACGCGGATCGAGTCGGCGGAGGGGACTGACGATGCGCCAGGATCTGCGTCCGCTCGGGATGTTGGATGTGCGGATTCAAGTTTAAGTTGGATCTACCAGAGAAGAGGCCGCCCCCAGGAGTAGAGATCGATTCTCCCGGGGGCAGCGGTAGCGGAAGATGTGCGGAGGCTAGGGTTTGAACCTTAGCTCTGATACCATGTGACGAATATTATGTGTGTGTATTGATATGAGGCCTAAGGGGCCATATATATAAGAGAGTACAATGAGATATGCCATATAGAGATAAGGCATATATGGAATAGAATACGGACTTTATCTCTTAATATGGACTCTATCTCCTTAACAATAGCTACTCCTTTGCACTAGAAACGGCTGGGCCGTTCTGAAATCAAACTGTCCGTCTTCCTCACATATGCTCTTGTACTTGATAAAGAAGTTGAGTCAATAGCATTGGTAGCGTATCTATTTAGGATACACAAGTCCAGCACATCTTATAAAAAAGTCAAAAAGATGATGCTGAGGGCAGCTATATTCAAGGAAAAATGATCCTTCTAATAAAATTTATGTACTTAGATAAGAAGGATCCAATGATAAAAAAAAACTCGACCTGCGGGGGGTAAGACGGCCCCTGGGCATTGTGCTTAAGAAGAAGATCTTCTCACGCAAATCGAGAAAACCCTCAAACCCCTATTCCACCCTTACACAGCGGCACCGTCGCCCGCGTGAGAATGACCAACGACCTGGGCCAGGCCTTAGACCTGTGCTTTGGTTTGGTAGCAGGCGAGGGGATTTTTTTCCCCAGTCTGAAAATTCGCTCCCACTAGGAGTCGAACCCAGGGCCTGAGAGGTGCTACTAGAACGCTCTAACCATTACGCTAGAGGCCCGTTCGCAGGAAGTCCAATGATCTAATGAACCATCTCCATCCAAAATATAACTAGCAATTTTACGACTCCTAGCTCTTGAACCGTACCAGTAAAATCTTAAGCCACTTGCATCTTTAACAACAAAGAATAGAAGAAACATAAAAACTGTTATTAATAAGAACAAAGCCGTACTTAGTGTGTACTGACCGTGTCTTGATGAAGACATGTAGAATCGCAGCCACATAAAGAATCAATTTTGAACTTAGTATCAACAAAATTGTGAAACCATTAGCTATTATATAGCAGATCATATTAACAAACAAGAAGGTTCCAAATGGAGGATTTTGCTCTGTTGTCAAAAATAAGAAGGCAAGAAACAGAAGTATTGGCATGAAGCAAAGGAACACCAATCAAGGTTATTAAGTTGACAAGTCGACTAATCGACTTATCGGCCGACTAGTCAATAGGTATTGTTTATATGACAGTGATATGTATATACTATATTAGTATACCTTATAGGCCGAGGCAGAGGGAGGCGGAGGGAGGCCGGGGAGGAGGGAGGCCGGAGCGGAGGGAGGCGGTGACTTCTTCCTCGGCACCCTGGCAGTCGACCCCTCGACATGCCCCGACCATCAGCCGCTAGGCGTCTGGTAGCTGACGCCTTGGCATGCCCCAATGAGTCGCGGCGCCTACCACCGCCGCTGCATCCGAGTCCTCTGCTGCTCCCCGCCTTTGCATCCCGTCAGCGCTGAGTCGTGATGGCCAACGTCCTAGTGGCGGACACCTCACGCCCCTAGTGCTCAGGAAGCAAGATAGAGAGAGAGGAGGAATTGGAAGCCTGGGGGAAGGCTGACCACTCACCTCGCCCTGGGCGCCAGATGAAACCAGATGGGGTGCACCACGGCAGAAGGGGTTGGCTCCCCTGGCTTCAAAACTCCTGGAAGCCATCAGATCTATGACCGCCTTCTCCTCGGCCGCCTTCCCGCTCGGATCTGGTGTCGTCTCCCCGGCCGCCTTCCCGCTCAGAAAAAACGTCGTCTCCCCCTCTAGTCGCCTCCCTGCACGGATCCAGCGTTTGTCTTCCCCTCCGGTCGCCTCCCTACGCAGATCCGGCGTTCGTCTCCTCCTCCGGCCGTCTCCCCGCGCGGATTCGACATCATCTTCTGCTCCAGCCACCTCCCCACGCGGATCCGGCGTCCTCTTTCGCTCCGGCCGCCTCCCCGCATGGATCCGGCGTCGTCTTCCGCTCCAGCCACCTCCCCGCGCGGATCCGGCATCGTCTTCCGCTCTGGGCGCCTCCCCGCGTGGATCCGACGTCGTCTTCCGCTCCAGCCACCTCCCTACGCGGATCCGACGTCGTTTTCCGCTCCTGCCACCTCGTTGCTCGGCCTAGACCTCCATGTTGACGAACTGGCGCTCAAACTGGTCCATGTGTTCGGTGCTTCACTGCCCACTCAAGAGGGATATCTTCGCTGCCTCTCACAACCAGGCCCCACGTCCCTCCTCCCAAGTCGCCTAACTTGGCGTGACGGACAAGTCGACGGATAAGTTGACAACTAGTCGACCAGTCACCCAACTTGTCGGCGCAAGTCGAGTCGCCAGCTCTAGTCGTCTCTTTGCCACCGACTTGTCGACTAGTCGAGTAGACGACTTAATAAGCATGACACCAATGGGCTTGGCAGTCTCAGATTAGACTCTATAGCTGACAAAATGGATGGGACAGAAGAATCGCGTTCCCATGCTGACGATTGCCGCATCAGACCAAAAAATATTACGGCAACCATAAAACCAAGAATCTGCAAAAGATAAAATAATACTGTTTAACAAATAACTATGGCTAATCTTATGTAGTTATCTGGCTACAGTAACTAGCAGTTGAATGTAAAAATGCTGCAAGTCCATAGATGGTGTAAAAATGAAACAATAATAATTAGATAATCGTCAATGTCATACTGTGGAACACTTCCTAGGCAACCAGTGCAAAAGATGGGCTGATAGTATAGCAATAAAAATAAATAAACTTCCAGGTTACAAGGTGTTTTGCGCAAACCGGTGCATGTGAAAGGTTGACTGGTTGAACAAGGCCTACGGATTTTCAAGTGGCCTAAACTGCTAACTGCATGATCTCTAAATATCACTAAATTTAATGGGCAAGAATGTTGCTCAGAACTGCAAATTACATCACTATGAAGTCTCCTGCATTGATAGGTAGTACCCAGATGCGGTGTGCAGCTAACCAACAGAGGGGCTCCATTGACCTCCAGAAAACAAGTATGATACATAGCCTTTAGTCAAATGAAATACTGGGAAAAAAGTTTGTACACCAAGGACGTTGGCTAAAGCCCCCCAAAAAAAAAAAAAAACCCCAAATGTCAATCCCTCTAACCCTATGAACCGCCTCTCCCCCCTGCCAACACTGCCTCTAACTCCCTCCCTCACAGGAAGCTAGGGGGATGGCGATGACAGCTAGCGAAGGAGGGAGGAGCTTAATCTGTCACGGTGCCGTCCCCAGGCCGCCTGGATGCCAAGGTGACAACTTGATAACCTTTATAAGATAATAAAGTCCACAGTTATTATGGTACAGGTCTAAGGACCGAGAATAGGGCACTCGCCCTTAATTGGTTGCCGGCTATGCTGTCACCAAGGCTCTGAGCCTGTTGAAGAAGAGAGTAAGACTAGAGAACTTTATTTATTTCTTTGCCTGATAATAACGGTACAATGCTGTCTCTTTTATAAGAATGGCTAAACTTGACATTTAAGAAACATTTTTCTATATTAAGAAAACTAATCCCTAATAATAGAAAACTTATCTTTAATACATGAAAATAATCTAAAATAAAATAAACCCAAATAATAAGGAAATTGCACACATGAGCTACTATTCAAGCGTACAGCACTACAGTACCACGAAGGTACTGTTCATCCGCCATGTATACTGTTCATCCTGCACTGCGATACCCCACGGTATTGTTTGCGAGCCTGCTGCGTGCATCACCGGGATTGTAGGCCATAACAACAGCACACAACAGATGTCAATTTAGAGTCAACATTTACTCTGTTGATCAGTTAGTACAGCAATAGCTTTTAATAATCAATTTGATTTAACGAACAGTAGCATTACGATATCATCCTCAGAATATGAATCCAACTCAGAAATAAGGACAACAGCCCGTAATAATGCACGGATCAAAGTGTATGCATAAAAAGATTACCTCTGATGAGTACAATAAAAAGAATCTGCTTGCTGCAGCACTGAGTGAAGCACGAAGACTGACTTTGTATGAGCAATGCGGGTTGGCCTACAAAATTTGAAGCCACCTTTTGTAATGATTCAAAGCTGAGAAATTATATATTTTAGTTTCTGTATAACAATCGATAAATTTTAAAAAAAACACACAGAGAATTAGCTGGAAATTAACAAATACCATATTAGTTGTGTCATGTGAGACTCCAAAACCAATATTAGTTGGAAATTAACAAATACCATATTAAAGTATTATAATTTAAAATTTTTGGAGAGAAACATTTCTGTGTCAGCTCAAATGTGGTACACGGCTACTGGGAGTGGTATCGTGGCCAATAATGCAGGCTTCGTAACTGGGAAAGCTCATTGGATGATCAGCATTGCAAGCATGGAGAATTGTAGCATAGGGGGCTAGGGAAGGTAGCAGTGACTAGCGACCACAGTGAGGTGGCCAGTGACTGAAGCAGGAGAATCTGTGGTGATGACAGCATGATCAGCAATGTGGCTGAAAGGCATATGAGGAAGCAGAGCACATGCTAGGAAATGGTAATGGGCTAATGGCTGGTGGTGTGCACGTAGGCTAGAGAGAGTGATAAAACACAGGGATTAAAGTAATTGGTGATAATTTAGAAGTTAGAACAAAAATATATAAGTAGGTGGTAATAAACGGTTGGTGCATTACAAGTGCCAAAAATATTGGAGCGTCAATTTCCATAAAGTATGTTTTTCCAGTGTCACTACTGAACTTTCATGTTGAAAATCGGAAGTCACAACAGATAACCCACCAGCACTAGCACAGTAGTTCTCTCAGTCCCTTGATGTGAATCCCAAGTAGCAGGTGATGAATGAACCACCAGGGTCTCAGAGTAGATATTTGGAATAACGTGAAAGCGAAGGTTCTGAAGCATTGAGTTTGAGCAAGTGAAGCCGATATTGCTCTCGAGTTTATGCTTTAGTGAAAAAATCTGCCACTTGCAGTTCTGAGGGCACATACTGAAGAGCAATTGTTTTCTGATGACAATGAGACCGAGTAAAGAAGGCATCAACGCTAATATGCTTTGTAAGTTCATGCTTCATAGGATCATTGGCAATCTGTATGACTCCAGTATTGTCACAAAAAAGAGGTGTAGGGGCATCACAAGAAATACCAAAATCTACTAACAACCATCGAAACCATACAATCTCTGAAGTGGTAGTAGCAAGTGCTCGAAGTTCTGCCTCTGTACTAGAACGAGATACAGCCGTCTGCTTCTTAGATTTCCATGCAAGTGGAGAAGAACCAAAAAGAATGTAATAACCTGTGATAGAACGACGATATATTGGATCACTCGCCTAGGTGGAGTCCGAGTAAACATAAAGCTGAAGTGGACTTTCATGAGCATAGAACAAACACTGAGAAGATGTCCCTCTTAAGTACCGTAGTACACGAAGCAAATGTCCAAAATGAATGGAAGTAGGAGCACTCACAAACTGACTCAGAATATGAACCGCATTAGCAATATCAGGTCTAGTAACAATGAGATAAACAAGGCTGCCCACAATATGCCGATATCGAGAGGGATCCTCAAGAGGTGTACCATCGGTAAGACGAAATTGTAAGAAGATCCATAAGTGTCGCAGCTGTTCGACTATCTGTAATGCCAGAACGAGCAATAAGGTCTTGTATGTATTTGGACTGAGAGAGATAGTAGCCTTTTGCAGAATGTAACATCTCAATTCCTAAGAAATAACTGAGAGGACCCAAATCAGACATCTGAAATTGCTCACCAAGTTGCTTCTTCACATGAGAAATGTGTTCCACATCATCTCCCGTAATCAACATATAGAAGAAGCAAAGTACGTCCACGTGGAGATGAATAAATAGAGCAGGATCATGATCACTAGGTGAAAACCCAGCAGCCCATATCACAGATACGAAGTGCTCAAACCAAGCACGAGGAGTCTGTTTAAGACCATATAGAGCACGACGAAGGTGACAAACATGATCAGGAGGAGCATCAACACCTGGGGTGGTTGTATATAAACTTTTTCATGCAAATCACCATGAAGAAAAGCATTCTTAACATCCATTTGAGAAATTGTCCAAGAAGTAGCAGCCACTGCAATGAGAGTACAAACAGTAGTCATATGAGCAACTGGTGCAAAGGTCTCATCATAATCTCGACCCTGAGTTTGCTGAAAACCTCTAACAACAAGACGAGCTTTATCTCTCGATAGAACCATCGGACTTGGTCTTAATTTTGAATGCCCATTTAGATGTAATAGGCACTGCATGTGACGGTAATGGAACAATATCCCAAATACCTGTACGATCAAGGGCAGCAAGCTGCCATTCCGGAATATTAGAAGCTTCCTGGTAAGTGGTGGCTCATCAACAATGGCATTCACACGTGGAAAACCATACTTGTCAGCCGGACCAATAGCAGTACGATCTCATAGATTATATCTTGGACCAACCTATAACTCATCAGGAACAATATGAGACTCATCAATATAATTAGAAGCATCAACAGCGGTCGTATCAGGACTGGCCGTGGTGGTAAAACTAGATGGAGGCGCTGTGGGGTTTGTGGGACGACGATGGAAAACACGTGTGATAGGTGGTTTAGAATGAAATGGAGGTGGTGCAGGATGAGGTGTAGTCTCCTGTAAAGGTGGCGTGATGGAAATAGAAGGAGTAGGAATGGGTGTAATATATGGAGAAGGTGTAGTGACATCATCATTGAATGAAATAGGAGGAAGACACAGGAACGATGTGGGTTCTGTGGGAGAATATGAGAGCTAAGTAGAGGGGTTATAAAAGAAAGAACGGTCCTCAACAAAGGTCATATCACGAGAGATACGTATGCGACGAGAAGAAGGATCATAACACCGATAATCTTTATGCTCAGGACTATACCCCAGAAATACACACTCAACAGATTGTACAGTCAACTTAGTTCGCTCACGAGGTGCAAGCAAAACATATAACACCGATAACCTTTATGCTCAGGACTTATACCCCAGAAATACACACTCAACAGATTGTGCAGTCAACTTAGTTCGCTCACGAGGTGCAAGCAAAACATAGCAAGTACATTCAAAAACTCGGAGATGATCATAGCTGGGAGAAGTACCAAAAAGAACTTCACCAGGACATTTGCCAGACAGTTTGGATGAGGGTTGTCTATTGATGAGATAGACAGCAGTAGAAACAGTTTCACCCCAAAAATGAGAAGGAATAAAAGATGAAATCAAAAATGTGCGAGCAGTCTCTATAAGATGGCAATTTTTGCGTTCAGCAATACCACTCTGAGCATGAGCGCCATGACAAGAGAGCTGAGCAAGAGTGCCCTCAGAGGACAAAAACTGGCAAAAAGCATAAGACAAATACTAACCACCAGAGTTAGAGTGAAAAAACTCTAATAGGAGTAGAAAACTGTGTGAACCATATGAACAAAAGACTGGTAAATGGAACACAACTGAGAGCGATGTTTCATGAAATAAATCCATGTATATCGAGAATGATCATCAATAAAAACGACATAATACTTGTGACCACCCTTTGTAGCAAAAGGTGCAGGACCCCATACATCTGAATGAATAAGATCAAAAGGTCTAGCGGAATGAGAAACACTAGATGAATATGGTAGTTGTATCTGTTTTTCAAGCTTGCAACCCTTACAATGAAAACTAGAGTCAATAGGTGTATGACCTAAACAACCTTTATTTATTAATGTGGACAACCGGGACCCACAAAGATGACCAAGACGATGATGCCACTGGGCGAAGGAAGAGGTGGAAGACGAAGCAGCGGATGACACACGAGCTGGAGACTCAATAGAAGAAGGAAGACGCAAGGTGTCTAGGATGTAGAGGCTAGGAGCACCTTTACGGCGATGGTCAGTCCCAATCACTTTCCCGCTTCGACGATCCTGAATAAAACAAGATGAGTCATCAAACCCAACAAAGCAATTTTGGTCGGTAACTTGACCAACCGAAAGAAGATTCATGGACAACTGAGGTACAAAAGAAACATTGGGTACAGAAAAATGAGGATTGCAAAGTGAACCCTGGTGAGTGATATGACAAGATGTACCATTAGCTGTCTGAACGGAAACTCCATCAGTGACCGGCTTGCAAGCGACCAACTAGGACTAATCAGATGTCACATGAAAAGAAACCCCTGAATCAAGCACCCAAGAAGAAGGAGCATAAGCGGTGAAGCAAAGACATGAACATCGAACCTCTAGGAGTGGAACCAGTACCACGACCACGAGCAGCACGATGTGCACGATAGTCAGCCAACTTCTCTGGATGATGAGAAAAACAATTCTATGGAAGATGGCCAGTCTTGCCACAATGCTTACAGGGCTCTGAAGAGGAACTTTTTGGTGCACTAATCCACTGAGAAGCTGCCAACATACTATGAGGCACAGATGCAGAAGAAGACATAGACTTGAGACGTGTTTCTTCTACAAGTAAATCAGATAATGCCTCTGCCATGGTGAGAGCAGAAGAATTGTGAAATAATCATGTACGAATGGAATCATACTTAGTCCAAACTCCCATGACAAATCTGTAAATAAAAAACTTTTCAATAAACTTATGTGCTGGACAAGAAACAGTTGTACACTCAGGTATCATGGAAGTCAATGATCCCATCAGACGATCAAAAGCAGAGTAGTACTCATCAATGGACATATCATTTTGCGCAATTACATGAGTTTGCTGCATGAGATTATGCAAAAGAGCACCACTATCCTGAACATAACGCTTCTTCAAGTTGTCCCATATTCCCTTGGCTGTTTTGAACTTAGAAAGACTCATAATCATGAATTGCTTAGTACTATTAACCATGGCAGCCATCACTTTCCCATCATTAATATGCCATTCCTTTACTGCAGCAGCATTACTACCATCATCCTTAAGTACAGGTGGAGTTTCAGTTAAGTGAAAAAGTAAACCATAGCCCCTTAATGCAGTCACTACACAGAAAGCCCACTCTGGATAATTCTGACCATTTAGGGTGAGATTGATAACTATTGCATTTACCTGAGACATGTTGAGAAGTGCTAAGACTTGATCAACAGCAGAACAGAGAACAGATAGCAGTTACCACAGTGGGTGTTTATGTGCAGAGATATCAAGCCCAGTGTTGATGTGCAGAGACCCACAGCAGTAGCAACCAACAGAGGCGGTTGGGGGCGGATCTGAGCGGTGCAGATCCGCGGTGGGTCTGACGAGGCGAGGTGGCTCCCCAGGCGGCGGCCCCAGGTGGTGGAGATCCAAGGCAGCTGCGGCGGCCCGGATGGATGCGGCGGTGGCCTCGGGCGATGGACGAGTAGCCGCGGACGACGGGTCTCGCGACCGGTGGAATAGTGAATCGGCTCTCCTCAGGTGGCAGCGGATCTGACGAGGAAGAGCCGTAACGGGCGGTTGCAGGAGGCAGCAACGGATGTGACGAGGAAGAGCCGCGACGGCAATGCAGGATCCGCAACCGCGACGGCGCGGCGGATCCGCGATGGATGGACAACGGCGACCATGATGGCGTACCGGCGGCGACAGCGCCGAAGGAGTCGCGATGGGTGGCCGAAGGAGCCGCGATGGGCGGCTGGCGGGAAGGCGGCCGACTGGCCGCAACCCAAGGAAACGTGCGATGCGTGTGACGGTTTGGATCATCATTGGAGGACTATAATCCTGACCTAACCCTAATCCTTAAGCTCTGATACCATGTGACTTACATTAAGATTTAATAAGACAATTACTTCAATAGTGGAGATGCCAATATATAGATAATCACATGGGGCACATGGGCCTTGATATACTTAACAAACATTGCTATGAGAAAAATCAGCATATGCATAGTTAAAAGATAAGCAACAGCTCACTATTTTTCTCAGCTTCCAATTGGTCAACAACATTTCTTATTCCACATCCAGCAGTTCTCAGTGATAATATAGCTGGTAGAAGACCAAGGCTCACAGAGAATGACAAGTGTAAAGCCAGTGGGTGATCGTCTGTCAAAAATATTTCCTGAGATCAAGAAATACAAGTTTCAACCCATTCAGTAGCATACAGTAGACAAAACATCAAAATCTACATTTTGATAAAATTCTAAACACTAACTTCAGGAGCATAGCTGGAGTGGACAATTCTTCCAACAGAAAGTACACTTGTTCCTTCCTCTGGATTGAAGAACTGTCCCACTGCCATAGAAGCTGCTGGGGGAGGTCTGCCTGAAATCGTCTGGATAGTAAAGATTAGAACAAGCAGCGACTTCAACAATTCAATCAGCAAGTAAAACATTTACAATGTGCTTCCATTGATAAAAATTTATAACCACAAAATATACTGGAAGATGCACAAAACGGGATATCGAATTAAATTTGAAGTTGCCTAGAGATTTAACAAGCATAAAAAAAATTCATATTACTGAACTATTAGTGCATTGATGTGATATAGTACTGCAATTATTTTGAGTTCACTGACATGCACCAAAATAAACATGTCCTTTTGAAATCAATGCATTCATGACATTCATATACTAAGGATGCCAAAGATGGAGAATCCATACTTTTTCCAAATACGCACCTTATTTTAAATTTTGTGTTAGACCATGTGGTTAGGTCTAGGTTATTTTAGATGATGAATAATTGACAACGTTGGTTGTGATATTAATTATGGTGTGTTGCATGTGTGCGGTTTGACGTTGGTCAAGTTTGGACGAACTTGTGCCGGAAGAATATTCTTTGATCTTTGCATGTGCAGGTTGGATATGGAGGCGATCGTGGCCGATGACGAGGAGGACCGGGACTAGGATGGGTGATCCGAGGTCAGGCGGTCGAGGGAGTCACGAGATGGTCGAGTTAATGCTTGAGCACGTGAAGATCAAAGGTGGATGATGCGTGGAGAAGATACAGGAGGTGCGGTCCTGGAGGCTTCGACACGTGGAAGACTGGAAAAATCGGAAGTGTAAAATGAATTAAAAAACTCATGTTAAGAAGGGTTTTTGGTCCCTTAAAAGGTAGTGGGCCAAAAAGTCTGGATGAGGCAAAAGGCCCAAGATGAGTTGTATTAGGGTTTCTAGTGGTGGCTAGAGATATGTATAAAAAGGGGGCTGACGGCTGTGTGAGACCGCGCCTTTGTATCGGAGATTTACGGGAGGACCAGATAATAAAAGATATAGGGCGGCGGCTGTTTTGTCCGGCGGCCGGGACTTTTGGAAAGAAAAGATTCATGTGGTGTGCCCGATCAGCGTGCTAGACGGAAGAAGCAGTAGGCGGCGATTACAGAAGAAAACGGCGCGGCAGGCATCTCTGCTGGGAAGCAACATCGCAGGCGGTTTGGCTTGCGCAGAAGAAAAGTAGAGCAGGCGCGATATTTGAGCGTACAGATCGACCAGAGAAAAAGAAGCCAGGCGAGGCAGGTGGTGTCAGTGTGCATCTGCAAGACGTCAACTTGCAGTGATTTTTGAAGGGCCAGTGCTGTAATTTCTATGCATGAGGACTGCTACATGATTTGATTGAGGTTGCAAGAGCAGAAAATAATAGTTTAAAAATTATTGTTGCGCGCTGCAATCATTCACCCCCCTCTGATTGCCATCAACGATCCTACAAGTGGTATCAGAGCCAGTTGCTATGGCGTCAGAGAGGTATGTGAATCGTCCCACTATACAAATTTTGTTTTTTGGAAGTGTCGTATGCAAGCTTATATTGAGACTCAAGGTAGTGATGTTTGGAGAATAGTTTCTGCACCATATGAGGTTCCTACTGTTGTTACTATTTTCAATAAAGCAGATATAGATTTAAATGCTCAAGCTCGTAACTTACTATTTCAAGGAATTTCTTGCAAAGAATTTGATCGTGTAGCTCATATTAAATCTGCTTATCTAATATGGAAAACTCTTTGCGATTATCATGAAGGAACCACTAAAATTAAAAAAGTGCGTAAAAATCTTTTCAAAAGAATATTCGATTTTGCTATAAAGCCCGCGAATCCATTGATGATCTCTTTGCTCGCTTTGAGAAAATATTAAGTAATTTGCGTGGTGTTGATGTCATCCCTACTGATGAAGATAATGCAACTAAAATTTTGAAATCTTTAAGTTCCGAATGGTTGATGGTTGTCACAACTATTAATCAAACTGTTGATCTAGATACTTTAACTATGGATGATCTCTATTCTAGATTGAAAACCTATGAGATGGCTTTGCCATCTAAGACTGAAAAATTTTCATCTTTAGGACTTGTGACTAACCCCATGCAGGTTGCTTCGTCGAGCTCTTTATCTTGTGTTTCTTTTTCAGAGGACCAGTTCGAGCAGCTCCCTGAAGGGGATTTGGTGTTAATATCCTCACGATCATATAAGGCACTTAACAATGTGAGGATGAGGAAGCGAGGTGGCGTTTCAGGTCCGATTAGGTGCTTCGAATGTGGCGAGCCAGGCCACATTAAGATGGACTGTCCGAAGCTCAAAGAGAAGGTGATCAAAGAAGACAAGAACCATCGCCGTCGTCCATCCAAAAATAACAACACCAAGGATAGCAATTTCCGTCGTAAGTTCGCTGAAAAGATCATATCAGCTATTGAGCGTCTTGATTTGAGTGATGTGGATTATGAGAGTTGCGACGATGACCATGATGATGATGATTCTAAAGGTAAAAAGAAGAATAACAACTTCACAGGCATGTGCTTCATGGCAAAGAGTGACGTCGACAGCGATCTCGATGAGGTAAGATCGTCTTATGATGAGCTTGAAGATGGTTTGGTTAAACTTGCTATTGAATTCAAAAAGACCAAAATGAAGTTAAAAGAAAATAATCTTATTGTTGAACGCTTAAATTCTGAGATTGATAGACTTAGAGATTGTATTCCTGATAATGAATCATGTGAGTCTTGTCAAGTTTTACATACTGAATTGGAGAATGCTAGGTCAATTAATGCATCAAACATGGATCAACTTAGAGATGTAACTGCTAAATTTGATGAATTAAGATTGGCACATAACTCTTGTGATGAAAAATTAAAATGTGCTAATGATGAAATCGGAAAGCTCAAATTTAGTTCTTCTACATGTTTAGAATCAAGTATTTCAAATGTTCAGTCCAAAGCTTGTTCTAAATGCAAATTGTTAGAAACTAGACTTAACTCATCTCAGGAAACAATCCAACAGATACTTTATCATGAGATATCTTCTTGCTCTAACTGTCCAAAACTTAATACAGAGATAGAAACTTTGACTAGACAATTTAATGATTTTGCTGAAAAAGAAAAATTGGCTCAGTCTAATGCTTCTAAGGATCTTGTGAATGAATCTTTTAGATGCACAACTTGTTCCACGTTGGCTAAAGAAAATGAGTACCTTAATGACACTTTAGAAAGATTTTCTTTTGGCAAGAAAAATCTTAATATGATTCTAGACAAGTCAAAAATAAGTGTGAAGAATCAGGGTCTAGGATTTAATTTTATTGAACATGCCAAGAATAATTCTTCTAAAGTTATTAGGCCTCTTGAACTTGGAAAAATTGAAATAAAGTCTGAACCAAAACAAACTGTTTTTAAATCTGCTGGTTTTGTGCAAAGTTCAGTTGCTAATGTTGTAGGTGCTAGTTCATCATCTCAAAAAGAATTCTAATTTTATTAGATTCCATTGCACCTATTGTGGAAAAGATGGTCACTTGGATGAATTTTACTTTAGACGTGCTAAGAAAGAGAGGAGAGAAAGATTGAATGTAATAAGACAAAAATATGTGTCATATTTTGTTCCTAGAACTTATGCGAAAGCTAAGTTTTTAGAGAATTTTTATGATGATTTTAAATCTGCTTCACATGCTAGTTTGAGATTTAATTCAAATAATTCACGTTCCTTTTGGCGTTTTGATCGACCACATACACGTGATTTTGGTTCTAGTTTTGTTACTGTTCCTCCATATCGTATATCTCAGTACTGGATTCCCAAATCTCATTTCACTAACCCCGGTACTGTGAGATCGATGTCTCCTGTGATGTAAGAACAGCTGACGAGGACAGAGAACATGAGCTTGATTGGGTTTCAGTCTTTTATGTCATAGATTGATTGGAACACTTGATAGTTCTTCAGTTTCTTTGATGGCTTCCAAGAGATATCATTTTTTGAGAGACCATGTGACAAAGGTGATGTTGCCCTATATCTTATGGGATTATTCTGAGGGGGAGCTTATTGTTTAAAAATTTCAGAAGCCTTGTTTATTATCCTTGTTAAATAACTCATCAAGTACAAGTCATTGAAATCAATTGAGTAGTAGAGCTCTCTTTATCATATTTATTCATATGTTGTGTAGCTTTGATCATGACTGGTTATAATTAACTTGCTACATTTGAATTGAAAGTATGACATGGCGGAATATTTTGACTAGTTTGATTATATTTATTACTTTGCGATGTCCATAAAAAAGGATTAGCTTGATTGTGAGTCTTATTTTAACTCTTGTTATGAGGCTCGCATATTTCATGTTCCAATTTTTATGGTCACTCAATTTGGTATGTTATTAAAAAGGAATATATGAGAAAAAAAATTAAAAAGATGTATACTTCAAGCATGAAAAGATGTATGCTTCAAGCATGCCATGGTGAATAAAAAAAAAGCACGAAAGTGCGCAAAATGAAAAGAAGTATGCTTCAAGCATGCCACTATAAAAAAAAGAAAGAAAGGAAAGAAAAAAACAAAGAGTATGTCCTTGTGAAAAGAAGTATGCTACAAGCATGCCACATGCTAAGAATTGAGTGTGGAGTAAAAAGTTATTACATGAGACTGCTAGCCCGTCTAGAGTTAAGGTTTGCTTCACTTTTAGGCTTTGACTTTTCGTTGTGATATCTCATTGTGCTCTTCATAATTAGTCTAGTCATTGTTGCGATGCTCGTCATTTATACAAATCGCTTAATCATATTGACGGACTTGTTTTGACATTGCTATGTGATATATGACTTTATATGATCTAGATAGTTCTACTCAAAAATTATGACTTGGTTACTTTATTAAATCAATGCAACGTGACTTGGATAATTTACAAAGCTTCTAGATTTTTATTATCATTGTTCTTTCTTAGATTTATTCTTATTCACTGAAATTTCTTAATGATTACATTGCCAACGGGGGAGAGAAATTTGAGAGTTTTCTTGTGTTGAGAGGGAGAGTTTGACTTTAGTTCTTCACTTAGATTTGTTGGAAGTCATGTTAACATAATGTGTTGTCAATGTATTCATCAAGGGGGAGATTGCTAGACCATGTGGTTAGGTCTAGGTTATTTTAGATAATGAATAATTGACAACGTTGGTTGTGATATTAATTACGGTGTGTTGCGTGTGTACGGTTTGACGTTGGTCAAGTTTGGACGAACTTGTGCCGGAAGAATATTCTTTGATCTTTGCATGTGCAGGTTGGATATGGAGGCGATCGTAGTCGATGACGAGGAGGACCGGGACTAGGATGGGTGATCCGAGGTCAGGCGGTCGAGGGAGTCACGAGATGGTCGAGTTCATGCTTGAGCACGTGAAGATCAAAGGTGGATGATGCGTGGAGAAGATATAGGAGGCGATCCTGGAGGCTTCGACACGTGGAAGACTGGAAAAATCGAAAGTGTAAAATGAATTAAAAAACTCATGTTAGGAAGGGTTTTTGGTCCCTTAAAAGGTAGTGGGCCAAAAAGCCTGATTGAGGCAAAAGGCCAAGATGAGTTGTATTAGGGTTTCTAGTGGTGGCTAGAGATATGTATAAAAAGGGGGCTGACGGCTGTGTGAGACCGCGCCTTTGTATTGGAGATTTACGGGAGGACCAGATAATAAAAGATATAGGCGCGCCGCTTTGTCCTGTCCGTGGTGAGGACTTTGGAAAGAAAAGATTCATGTCTTGTGCCCGATCGGGCGTCTTTGGACGGAAGAAGCGATGGCGGCGACATGAAAAAACGCGCGGCGAGCATCTCTGGCGGAAGGAACATCGCAGGCGGTTCGGCTTGCGCAGAAGAAAAGCAGAGCAGGCGCGATATTTGAGCGTACAGATCGACCAGAGAAAAAGAAGCCAGGCGAGGCAGGTGGTGTCAATGTGCATCTGCAAGATGTCAACTTGCAGCGATTTTTGAAGGGCCAGTGCTGTAATTTCTATGCATGAGGACTGCTACATGATTTGATTGAGGTTGGAAGAGCAGAAAATAATAGTTTAAAAATTATCGTTGCGCGCTGCAATCATTCACCCCCCTCTGATTGCCATCAACGATCCTACATTTTGTATGACTTGCCATTGTAGCATATCTTTGATGTGAATGGGACAAGTAAATGGCCAGTTTACCCTGTAAAAATAAGGCCCTATATTCCCATTTTGAAGCCTGAATGAAAATTTTTCTTCTCTCTTCAATTGCACATTGCTTCATAATAATTACAGAGCCAACTGACGAAACTGACAGCGTAGGTGGGCGAGTGCAAAATTTGAATGCCAAAATGGTAAAACGTGATTTTCATTCCTCCAACGTTGCCCAAATTAGTCCCTCTAGTTTCAAAGTCCATTAAGACCTTCAGATTGGCCATTGTATTATAAGGGATGGACAGAAAGAGTTGCCATACGTACATACAGTCTACATGGATGGAGATAACACATAATAGGCATTGCACAACTACTTACTTTTTACTAATTAATGCATCAAATTGTATGGTCATATTTAAGACTGTTGAAGTATAAGTGAATTACCCATCTTTCCTCATCAGCTTAAACTTTTAGGTGAATTAATTGGTGCATGCAATGCAATATGGTATCAAAACTAACAAGTCTTGAGTTTGAGACCTGCCTGGCGCAATTAAAAAAATAATTGCAGCTCACTTCTATTTTCACGTCTTAAGTCTAAGAGAGCCTACACATGAGGAGGAGTATTAAAGCATAAATAAATTGTCCACCTTTCCTCATCAACTTAAACTTTTAGGTGAATTAGTTGGCGCATGCAACTCAATAAAGACAGACACATAAATCTCTAACAAGCACAGACACGAAAACATTGTTTGTTTGTCATCTCCATTAAAATAAAAAAAACATTTTGTTGTGCAGATGACACTAAACAAAAGGGATGGCAATGAATAAGATTTGAAAGTAGAGGAACCAAGCTAAGCACTCAAGCAGAAGACCAAAACCATAGTTCATCTTCACATAACCAAATACTTGCTGGTAGTTTCTATGTGTATTATTCTTTCAAAACTTCCAGATCGTAAATCAAGTAAACTAGAGATATGTCCCACTATTAACCAACATAGATAATTGATCTCAGCTTGTCGGTGATCAACATAGAAGGCTTTTTAACCTTTTTTCTTATCCAAAGTATATACATGAATGTAGGTAATTGGTAATCACAAGTCTAATTGCATGTGTGATGTACCAAGTATGCAGTGTAAGATGACACATAAAAAAAATAATAACAGATTAACAGGTTGGTTTCTCTCTTCAGCTGGGTTGAAAATATCTGGAATTCAAGTGAAAGTTGCAAGTTTACCATAAAAGTTTATCCTGAGACTTCCCTAAGAATTATTCAGTGCTAAAGCAACATCATCCTAACTCATCATTTATAGAATGAACAAGAAACATGACTTTTAGACTTAACTCTTATCTAGATAAAACTAATCTGAGCCTGACCTCACAAAATACATTTCTGAGAACTTAAGTATGCTTCTGCAGAGAAGGGCAGGCCTGGCGCACCGGTGGGGCGGTGGAGTCTCTCCATTGTGCACTGGTGGTCATGGGTTCGAATCAGCCTCTCTGCAAAGTAAGGGAAACGTTGCCTAGAAAATCCCCTTACCCAGACCCCACATTGTGGGAGCTTCGGCACTGGGTTAAGTATGCTTCTACAGAGGACTTTTAGTATCACTATATTTTAGATATTGTTTATTTTTATTCATTGCATTGCTCTACCCTAAACTTAAAATACATTTTTATTAGAAGCAACAATTTTTTATAAGATTGGGATAGAAGAAATTCAAGACACACTTCTCCAAAAAGTTAACTAAAAAAAATCAGAAGTACAATTAATTGCACCAAAAGATTCTAGAAGAAAACAGGAATGGCACAAGGGAATACCGGTCGAGGTGCCACTGATATAGTCATGAAGCGGAAACCACTCATTTCTTCTGGACTTAGTAGAAGAAATGCAGAAGGAGGTGGTTGCTCAGTTTGGCTCCCAGGTTCCACCTGCTCGAAAAGCAAGACATATAATTATCACAGCAATGATGGCGATGTGCAAACAGGATCGAATGATTTTTACTTGCAACGGACCAAGGCAAATCAGCTTTCATAATAGTAATGTGTACAATACTGACACCATTAAACAAAAAAGTAAAAGGAAAGGAAAAGAAAGAAAAAATGTATCCAGTGTTAAGAGTATTAGAGATAGAATAGAAATTATATTATTTCTTTCCTTATATGTCTTAGTTTCCTTATCTATATATGGCATATTCCCCTGTAATATCCTCTTACACACCATATATATATATATCGCCCATTGGGTTTCTTCATTATACATATAATATTCATAATATAGTATCAGAGCTTAGGTTAAAACCCTAACCTCGATCTACTTCTCTCTTTGCGCTCAGGCGGATCGATCTCCTCTCGAGGCGACCATCTCGTTGGGCTACAGACACCGCCACCGCACGCTTGTTCGCGGATCTCGCCACCACGCCGACTCCTCCAATAAGAAGCTCATCGTCGCCGGTTCCCTCATCGCTGAGCTCAGGTCCATCTTCACTGACTAGGATCTAATGATCCCCATCGCCGCCGGCACCTTTCCGCCTTGCATGGCGTCGCCGCCTCATTAGATCCGAGCAGCCCACACCGGATCCCACCATTATTGCACCGCCCTAGCCCAGATCTGGCGTCGGCATGGGTGGGCCGGACGGATCGTGTCTCACGCGGCGGGGGCGATCGACTAGCGCCAGTGACCACGACTCGGCCGCCGCGATGACCACTTCGACCGCCTCCCTGACCCGCTCCTCCTTGGCGGATCCGGCGAGATCGAGCACGTGGGCCAGCACGACACGGCCCGTTTATTAGCCGTGCCTAAACGGGTCGTGCCACATTCGAGCTCGTGCCGTGCCGGCCCAGCACGGCCCAATGGCCAGCTATAGAGCGTGGTGCCATGACGGCGGCTTGGGAGAGTTGGGGGCTGGCTCTCTGACATGTGGGGCCAACAGGTAGTGGCCTGTTGGATTTGGAGCCTCTCGAACGTTGAAGCAGGGCGGACGGACAGCAGGTGAGGGGCCACCATCAGGGGACAGCGAAGGATTTCTCAGTTGCACTGCTTAATAGTGCGCTAAATGACCCCTAGTTCTTTGTCACTATTTCAAAACTATTTATTAAGATAATTTTTTAAACAGTTTATCGATTTTTAATTTATTCTATAAATATTCTTATTAAAATTAAAAATTATTAGCCATAACTATAAACTACAGTCGAAAAAACTATCCACATGTTTGTAAAAATTTCAAGGGCTGGCCTTGATGAATGAGCCAGCATGGAAAAACCAGGTCCTTAGGATGCAATTTGCACAAGGGATGAATTGAATGGTTGACTGCATTAATTGGGACAAGGTCTTTCTAAGATTTTGATTGTTTACCTTGCATTGGACGTGTAAGCATTACAACCACTTAACTCATACACCTCCCAACAGGGCGTTTGGAATAGCATTGGATTTTGGCTTTTTTTTTACTGTAGCTAGTTTATTTTTAATGTAACTGAATTGACTTATTTAGTATAATTAAATTTAAAAAAAATTAAAAATAGAAAAAATATGTTAGCCCCATCACAGACAATGCAAAGGAATACACGAAAAAAAGAAAATGCAAAAAAGCCCAAAAAATCTTAAAAATTCAGAAAAAAACGAAATTACCGAATAGTGAAAAAAAGCAGAAGATAGAAGTAGAAACTAAAAAAAGCTGAAATGAACAGAGAGAAACAAAAAAAATCAAGAATTGCCAAATCAAGTCTGAATGTTATCTACAAAGGTCAACCATTTTCTACAAATTGGAACTATAAAAGATAAACAGAACTGAAGAGCAGACATTATTCCATAAGCCCCAATTCTCCAAATGAACTAATTAGAGCAAACTCACATCTAGTTATGCCCACATTTTGCACCGAAGTTCACAATCTCACATCCATCTACCGAAAATTGTGCTTCAGAGATTCAATGGCAAAGCAGCACAAATTAATGCCAAGATCCAACAGCTTGGAAATCTTCCTATGGTCCCAAAGCAAACTCCTTGTCAAACCTAATAACACATAAAATTTGGGCATTAGGTAGAAACCCATTCTCATATAGATCAGAGTTATATTTGTTTAGGAGCAAATTCACCTATCCATTAAGTTTCTTGGCTCGTCCTCGGGTTATTGGACCATTGTATGTACCGTTATTTCTGTCATCTTGAATTGAACTCATCGTCTGTTTTAGAGTGTTAAAAACACTTGGGTAAGCACCTTGTAAATTTGGAGAAGTAGATGGAATGCTTATAGTTGGGATGTCCTCATCAGATCTTACCAGATGCAAGGCTTGTCCTTGTCAATCTTGCTCTTCCACTAGCTTCTTGAGCATGTGCTCCCCAAGCTCATTCGTCCTGCCACAGCTTCACTATGTCGCACCCTCGCAAGCCTCACCGTCGCGGATGAATCATGATGAGAGACAAGGAAGGCTATGGCAGTGGGCTTCATGTGGATGTTGTGGTTCTTGTGGGTGGTGTGGGCCGCACGGTCGTGGGTCTATCTAGTGATGGGAGGAGAGAGCAACAGAGGTGGTTTGCAGTATTGCAGAAGAGCGGACGAGGGTGGATGCAGATCGCAAAGGCGAAGAAAGAGGAAGACGAGTGGTGCAGAGTTGCAAACGAGGGGTGTGTGTATAGAAGAGGTGACCCTAAACGCTACCTCACATCTCTCGGGGCAGGCTCAAGAGAGAAGGTTGATTTCGGTGTTCCTCTCCTCGAGAGGAATCTTGCACCATGTGAGCTTGGCTCGAGCCCTCGGTCAGGCAACCAAACAACACTAATCCAAAAAGATTCTACACGTGGAGAACCTGACCCAAGCAAATCCAACCAACCAATCACGCCCTATATGCATCAATGAATGCGATACAAAGGAAAGATGGAAACCAAATTCAAACAAAGAAATCATAGAGAATATTGACGATTTGACCCAAAGTTGAGAGGTCATTGATAAAATACCTTTCATTATATGGCAATAGATAAAATACCCTTCATTATATGGCAATAGATAAAATACCCAAAAGTAGGCATACAGCGAGGAGCAGTGTGAGTGGCGACGCCATGAGTAGGAGCCCAGCCTAGTCAGCGCGGGACGAAAATAGGGGAGGTTTGGTGACGCGGTTGGTGAGGGAGGGGAAAGGCCAAGGAGGCATAGCATTGTTGGCGGTGCCGCAGGGCCATAGAGCCCAAGGACGGTGGTGCTCTGACATGAACAGCGGCCAAGAGAGATGTCATAGAGCATCAGAGGTGAGAAAGCCGTGAACGTGCTCGGATTTGGAGGAGATGGACTGTAGTGCCTAGCGCTATGCACAACAAGCTCACACGACGGCGCCCATGGTGGAGCGGCTTGAGGGAAATTGAGACAGAGGGATGGATCGGTGTGAGTCGCAATGAGGTGAGGATGGTGAGGGAACAACCAATTTGAGGAAAAGAACGGCGGTGGGGAGAAATTTTGGAGGATGGCTAGTGTTGGGGTAGAGCGGCGTGAAGACCTTATCGGCGCCTGGGAAGGAGGCAAAGAGGATGTGGTTTCTCTGTAGCTTCTGGGGATGAAAAGGGAGTAGAATGAGAGGAGGGGCAGAAGAGTGAGGTGGCAACAAGGTTGTCCCTGCTTCCATGATGGCCAGATTTAGAAAACAAAGAGAAGGGGAAGAAAGAAGTCGGGAGTAAGGCAGTCATTTCGTGTGGGGTTTAGGAGCCCAAGGAATAAAATTGCATGAAAAATTCAAAAAAGGATAAATAATCAATTGTCCTCTCAACTTTGAAGTATTTTATCTATTACTATGTAATGGATGGCATTTTGTCAATAACCTCTCAACTTTAGGGTAAATGATCAATATTTTCTCGAAATCATAAGATGAATACTAGTGGTTTGGCTCTTGAGAAGTCTGAATGAAAATGTTGAAAACGTAATGAGGAGATCATTTGCAACACAGCGCGTTGTAGGTATGGTTTAATTTTTTTTTTAAGTATGGGATGCGTCAATTTTGAAAATTAAGTTTCATAAAGTTTATTAAATAAAAATTACTTGATCATAAGAGTGAATAACTGAAAACACGTGGGATATACAAATATTTACCATTTTTCATACTACGTCTCGTATGCCAAAAGTATGGCCAGCCACAGTTTTTTGTGGCGTTGAAATTAGTGTCACACATGTGGCAAACTTTAGCTATGAAATGAGCCTATGACAAGTGGGGTAGGGGCCAAAAGAAAATGTGGCGAGACACGACTGTTGTTGCCAACCAAACATTAGCCATGGAAAGTTTGAGATAACGTGGCAAAGTTTGAGGAAAAAAATATCAAAATTCAAAACACCCGCTTAGCGAAGCCCATTTGGTGATTGGATAACCTAGAAAATTTAGAGGCGTTTGGAATAGCAATAGGTTCTGATTTTTGGTTAAAATTTCACTGTAACTGGTTTATTTTTTACTGTAACTAAGTTGGTTTATTGAGTATAATTAAATTAAAAATAGAAAAAACATGTTAACCTATCACGGACAATGTAAAGGAATACAGAAAAAAAGAAAATACAAAAAGTCCAAAAAAATCTAAAAAATTTAGAAAAAAACAAAATTACTGAATAGTGAAAAAAGCAGAAGCTAGAAGCAGAAACTAAAAAAAAGCTAAAATGAGCAGGGAAAAAGGTGGAACATAATTTGCACCCTATTTGGAACCAAACAGAAACTTTGGCACAACAAAATGCAAAGAATATATATAGTCCATGATCGAGAAATCACAACATCAAATCAAATTGATTTTTTGTAGGGACATCTCTAAATGAAAAAAGAAAAATATCCCACTCATTTGTCAAGGATTTGCTCATGTTATTTTCTACTCATAAAGAACACAACCAAGGAAGACATCCGAATAAATTACAGAACTGAACCAACCGGTGTCCCAAATATTCTGTCATATCTTGATTGCCGCTGGTTGGCCGTGAAGAGAGGTGTTTATAATTTGCATAAAAAAGTTCTTAACAAACATCTTGCCATTGAAAGGATTTGTTCATATTATATTTTCCACTCATACAAAGCACAATCAAGGTCGATGATCCAAATCAATTACAGAACAGAACCAGCTGCTGTCCCAAATAATCGTAAATGTTGACAAATAATACCATACCAGAAAATACAAGCCCAACTTTGTTCAGTAACTTCTTATTACAACTGGTTATAAAAGTGCACTACCAAAGTATGACAGAATGTAGAGAGAGCTGAGACAGCTCAAGGGATCCACGATATACTCACTGGCCTTCTCAAATCAGGAATGCCGTCTTCGCTGGCAGACGCCGGAAGAAGTTTATGAAAATGCGGGTGCTGCCACCTACGAGCCTTGGGGGCCCTAGTGTGAGACACAGAGCTACTATGCAGACAATATATTTACCGTACCCCTCAAATAAAACGGCGTACTTAAGGAAAGAAGGTCTCGCACATTCATAAAATGGATATAAGCGTACCCCAATTAAGCATATTACCAAGTTGGGCATCGCGAATATCAATGTAGCATACCAGTCCCTCCAGGTCAGAAATGCTTTGATCTTGTCCAGGAAGATGGCTACATTGCCCAACAACGTTTGCGCCCAGCAAGCAAAGTTCGTTAGCATTCCATGTCCATCATTGCCCGTATGCTCGACGAACTCTGTAGCATCAAACTGGTCGAACTCCTCTCCAAGCATGGGTCTAAGCTCTGCAGGACAAATTCTCGTGTCGAAGGTTCTGGAACGCAACATATTTGCAGCTAACATAAGGGTTACAAGATATGAAAAAAAAACTACGGTCGACATAGGGTGGTGTTCCATCATATATGAAAGCGAAACTACGATAAAAATATTACACAGGAGGACCGTCAGACTGAGCCAAATTTTCTTCCATGAGCGAACATCTTCAAAACTGCTGAGGCATTTGTTGAGCACTCGAGGTACTGATATAATGCAATTATAGTATGCCGTGCTTTTCCGCCCACTCCATGAATTAGGGACCGCGTTGTACATGCATAAGATCACTTCCTTTCTTAGTGGTGTATCCATCTGGCTCAATCGTGTCGCAACAATTTCAACTGCACGCTGGCGCAGGTCATTGATCTGTGTATCTCCCAATGCAAGTTTCTGGTGCATCTCTGGTAGCATGGGTTGTAAATACAAGCACAAATGTCTTCGTATTCCTGTACGTGAAAATCGTATTGACAGGTGGATCTCACCCATCTTCTTGATACCAGAGGGAAACAGGAGCTGAAGAGGATGTTTCTGAGTAAAACTATCCCCCGGTAGAAGGGTAGAAACCTGAATGTATATCTGGCCTATCCGGACGTCCTTGTTACGACCTGAAGGCGCCTCACCATCACCAATCTGGCAGTTATAGAAAACACCAACTGTAAGAACAGTAGACTGATCATAAACATCCCAGGAATGCTCCTCGTTGAATATAGGATCGGGGTTATTCATGACAGTTCGAGTCCTTGCCCATCTCTTACCATACTTGGCTACACAGTAGGCATTTATAGTTTCACGTCCATCGAGTGTAGTGTTCATATTGGGAATTCCCTCTACTTTAAGAATGCCTAGTTCGAGACGTCCAATTGGATCCTTCCAGAGTTCCTTTGCTGTTGGTCTCAGGTCACTGCTTAGCTCGATGGGCTCATCCAGGACATGATATCCTCCCTCCAAACAGACACGGATAACAAGTTGGCCTTGAGACTTTCTAACATTCTGCACGTTTGCTTCAAGTGTAGGCGCCATCACGTCGATTGGGCATGTACGGCTATCAATTATCTTGTCGTCATGGCGTTTGACGATGGAGGCAATGGGTACAGCAGCTTGGCCAATTACAACATTGTTACCCTCAACTGTAAGGATGAGCTCCCCCTCCAATGGTTCGGCAACCACAAACATAAGGTCCTCATTCCATGTTGGATGCAAGTCCACTGCCTGTGCTGTCTTGGTCTGTACGCGTTGGTGATCTACTTGTGCTTTCACGTACAAATTCCCCAGGGACATTCCTGCTTGTGTGATTCCGTAAGCTTCAATTATACTGACACGCATGTACCAAAGAGTTGGAGCATCATAGACTTTGGATCTAATGCAGGATATATCAAATGAACCACTGGCATTTATGCTGTCCAAGCACACTGCACCAGGAAAAGCATCATCAGCTTGGTCGCCTATCCATACTGCAAGCATTATCTCTCCTTGAGCTTTCTCCCTGCTCTCATACGTAAGTGGGTGCCAGACAGGATACAGTGGATCATTTGAGGTTCGCTTTTGGACGTCATGTGTCTGAAGCCTCACCATCCCAACAAAATCATCTTTTACCTGGTCTTTATGTTTGACGATCACTTCGACGAAATCAGCTTCCTTGACTTGATCAATTGAGAAAGCATATGTCCAGTTCCACCCAGGGTTATATGTCCTCTCCAAATGGTTCGTCCTATTCTTGTGGACACCAACTCTTACCTCCACAAACGGATCGATACCTCCACCAGAAGCCATATCCGGCAAGTCTCGTGCTTTAACAACACGTATAAAAATATTTCGTACTGTCTGCACGAGTGCAGTTTTTGGAGGCATCAACTTGCGCTCAAACCCACAGTCAAGCACCCTCCCATTAGCAAGTTGTGCGCTTTCAGTGAGCGCAAAGTTTGCAGATTGCTCCATTGGTGCTGAGTCTCTTATGCTCACTACTTGATCTGCTGGGCTTGGACAAGACTGTTGCAGTGGTGCTGAGTTTCGTATGTTTACTAGTGGATTTGCTTGGCTTGGACAAGACTGCTTCGTTGATGCTGAGTTTTGTATGCTCACTGCTTTATCTGCTTGTCTTTGCTCTGTTAATGCTGAGTTTTGCATGCTCACTACTTGATCTTCTAGAGCTGGACAAGACTGTTCTATTGGTGCTGAGTTTTGTATGCTCACTACTTGATCTGCTTGGCTTGGACTAAACCCATCCAACATGGTATTAGATGAAGGGATCCCCTCCGCTGCACCAATTGGGATATTATCATCATGGAGAAGAAATACCTTCAGGCCCAGGTGACCTCTTGCATGGGAGAACACAGACGATTTTTCCAGTGCATAATAAATGATATCTGCATCCGTCGAGGATGCAAACGACCTCCCAGGTACTCGAATTTGCCCAAGAATTTCTGGTGATTTTCTGTTTTTGTTGAAGTTGTACACATGGGTTTTCAGGTGAAGTTCGCCAATTTTAGAGGGATCCAGAACGTTGAAGCAAAAGCGCTCATTCCATGTCATGGTGATTGCTTCTTGTTTGGCAGTGGTGCACATCCTTTGGCCATCAAAAAGAAGTTGAACATAAAGAGATGATCCCTCGCGTTGCAATGGGAAGAGGTCTCTGGCACTCAAAACTTCTACCACTAGTTTGCAGCTACTCATAATTTACCAAATATATGACTTTGTTGACAACCTGCATGTACGAAAGAGCAAATGTTGTTATGACTGGGATAGATTTTTTCACACTATACAAAATAGTGAAATTCTCCAGTAAGCTATATATGTATTATTTAACACCATATTTCAAGGCAGAACACAGAACTTGTACACATGACAAAATACTCAGATAATACATATCTAATGGCCATATAGGATTTGCTACAACCTCCCGTTGTTATCATGGTATGCTGGCAGAATTCTGCCTAACATGCTAGGATAATCCTTAATGAATGAATATGATGTTACTGGGCATTGGCGCTCAGAGGCCAAGTGCAACTCAATTATACGAGATACAAGAATAATTTCAAGGGTTGATCATGCTGAAACAAATGGAACTCGGTTCAATTGTTTGAATGTACAAATCGAATTATTTAGACATGGGAATATAGTGGCAGATGTTCAGTCAAGTCTATCTCTAACAGTATACAAATTTCGGCTCTGTGAAATTCCGCTAATTCAATTTGGTTAGTTTTTTTCACCCCTGAATTAAGCTTAGTACCAAGTGTATTTTTTGTCTGTTTACCACTCTCTGTTACTAAGCAATGACCTTTGTCAGCATCGATTGGACTGATTTATGATGTTAAGTATGAATTTGACGGTCAGAGATGGAAGAAAGGAAATTTAGCTGACGACGGATGATCTTGGGTAAATATTACACAAAATATTTTTAAAATACACAGTTTACTGTCATACTATTAATCGTACATGAGCAATCAGGGGTGGTGTCAGAAAAAAAATTCTAGCCTAGGCAAGACTTGCTATGTGTTTACTGTCATACTATTAATCGTACATGAGCAATCAGGGGTGGTGTCAGAAAAAAAATTCTAGCCTTAGGCAAGACTTGCTATGGCTAACATTTCAAAGACAAGTTTATATGTGCATACGAATTTCACAATTGCACTAGTTGTAAACTAAAAGCAATATTGAATTCCAGTACATATATGATCATGCATAGATAAAATTACCACTTCAAATTTCAATTCAATATGAGACCACCAAGTCTTAGGCAATAAGTAACAAAAAACACTAGTTCTTAGAATTTCTACCCACTACCACAAAAAAGTTTATATTAGACACCTCATCACAGACGGTTCATAAAAACCGCAAGTGTTAAATGCAATCACAGACGGATAACGAAGTTATCATAGACGGTTTGTAGTACAAACCGTCTATGATATGTTTCCCACCTCGTATATTCTTAAAATTTCATAATTTCCCGCTTGAGTTTGAGTAGGATTCTATTTTGACACACCTTCAGTAAAACGGGCATAACTTTTGCATACGGTGTCCATTTTCGACGTTCTTGTACTCGTTGAAAATCTAACGACAAGCTCGATTCAAAAAAATGACCTGCTTGCCCTCCAAGACCCCCAAAATCGGTCATCTTTAACCTCATATTTGCATCGCAAGTTTTTTATTTCTATTTTTGCCAAAAATTTTCAATCTTCCCTTCGAAATTTGGGGTTTGTCTCAACTGCAAAGTTGTAGATCTCGTCGAAACCTTTTAAATAAGTATATATAAGCCATACAGAACTTTATTATTTCATATTTTGAGACTAGTTGTTTATATTATATCAGTATATATAGCCAATATCACAGACGGTTCGTGGTTCAAACCGTCTGTGATACTTTTACAGACGGTTCTTACCAAGAATCATCTGTGATAAATTGGTCTCTGACTACTGAGCCCGTCAATCCTCCCCAACCCAATTTCAGCCAATAGAAACAGATCAACCCACACCCCACAGATCGTCCCACCTCTCCCTCCCCTATAAATACTCATCTAAATCCATCCCCTACCCTTTATGCCCTCAAAATCTCTCCAGGCTCCTCATTGTCCTCCTCCTTGATTGACGTCTTTGTGGTTAGGGCTCCCTCCATTGTTTCTCCTAGTATTTGATTCTATAACTTTGTGTTGCTACTTTGTAATGTTTAGAGCTGCTTGGGAGCTTATAGTGAGGCGGCCGTCAAAAAGGCCTATCTGAGCTATTTTTTGGGGTTTAGAGCTGTTCGGTTTGTAATATAAATGGAATGTTCTCTGCTATATTTTTTGTGATATTGTAATGGTGGATTGTAATCTTGTGATGTTGTAACGGTGGATTGTAATATTGTGATATTGTAATGATAGATTGTAATGGAAATAGAATATTCTCTACTATGTTTGATATCGTATTTGCTTGTTTTCACTTTTATTCAAAAGACATAGCTAACATTTGCTGAGGCTAACTGAAAAATAAAAGAAATTTTAGGCATAGAATGAACTATCATAAACGATTTTGTAGTATAAACCGTCTGTAATTCACTATCACAGATGGTTCTAAACAAAAATCGTTTATGATACTCACGCATCACAGACAGTTCTATTTACCAACCGTCTGTGATGAAAAAAATATCATAGACGGTTGGTAAATACAACCGTCTGTGATATATGAGTATCACAAACGGTTTTTGTTTAGAATTGTCTGTGATAGTATTTTTTACAGACGGTTCTAGTTACAAACCGTCTATATTATATTTATGACAGACGGCTCACAAATCGTCTGTGATAACCTTCGATTACCACTGACCTATAAATTCAAACGGTTCAAAAAATTATCTGTGATGACGTTTTTGAACCGTCTGTGATGATGATTTCTGTAGTAGTGATCACATAACACCAGGTTTAGCACAAGTTGTTTCATAAAACACCAGGAGGACAAGCGTGTGGCGCATGACCTGTTCTTCCATGTAGCACTCGGCTAATAGGAGGGATCAGGCGAGAAGTTGCACGCTTTCCTCACTTTTCCCGCGTGCTCCCACCAACTTCTGATGGAAGACGATGCACTGGCGAATGGAGGCGTTGGAGGGTACCCCAGGCAGTGCTCTACCGGATTCATGTCGGCACAAGCAAAGTGGCGCAACTAGACAGGAAAGAGCGACTGAACAATTGGGGCGGCGTAGCCGAGGAATCACATCGATCGGCAGCCCAAACTAGTTGAATTGGCACCAGAGTAGGTTAGAAGCAACCCATTTGTGGAGATGTTCGCTTGAATTGCGGTGGGTATGTGGGTGAATCGTGAGGGCGGGTGCATGATCTGTTCTTAGGGTTTATGGTTGTGAATAGAATTTTTCCTAGTTTAATTTTGTTCTGATGTGCTCTTTGAATGATTTTGTAGGACAAATGATGAAGTATGGACTCTGAATTTCATGTGCGATGATGCTGCCCAGGGCAATCAGATTTTGCAAACGAAGATGGAGTACGACATCCTCTATTATTTCAGTTTGCTGGATGTGATGGGCACCCTGGGGTATTCATTAGATGACTACTTGTACTACAACAAGAATTATGGCCTTGGATTGGAGAGCTTGGTCACCATCGAGAGCGACGAAGGAGTTAATTCTATGATGAGGCAGCAAGAGAGTACGAAGACCGTGAACCTATACATCATGAAGAGGAGCAATGGGTTGTGTGGTGGTAACAGAGTGGACAAGGGTAAGAGTATTGCGGAGGTAGACAAAGGTGGACATATTGTGTTGTTTTCAAGTGGTGAGGAAGACGACGATGGAATCAAAATAGACTATGAGGAAGATAGGTTATATTTGGAGGAGATGGTCAAGGAGATGAAGAGACATAGGGAAGACCCAGCTGAGCATTGCGAGGGAGACACTGATGTTGAAGACCTATTTGTTTCGGTACACCATGTAGGGCCATGCACTGTGAAAGCAGTGATAGCCACATAAGAGTCCTCGGCTGTAAAAAAATACTACTCAGGCGGTGGGGAGGGGTTTTCCAATGGGCTCGGTGGTGACAAGAGTGATGATGCGGCTGCATTGAGTCGTGAAGATGATGATGGTGCTCAAATAGTTGTTGCAGCCACCAAAAGGAGGAGGGCTAAGAGGTTGACCGACCCTAGGATGTGGTTTGATAAGGCAAAGATGTTAGATTATAGCCATCTTTGCGAGGGCATGTGCTTTGAAGATGTAAAACAGTTTTGGATGGCCTCGAAGAGCTATCACATCGTGCAGAGCAGAGATTTCAAGTACATACAAAACAAATCGAGATACGGTGAAGGTTGTATGCTAAGATGAGAGATGCCCATTTTTCATGCTAGCATCAAAGATAGCTGGCGAGCGCACAATGCAAATAAGAGAGATTGTGCCTCACACATGTGGTACTACGAGGGAAACCACAAGAGTTAACAGCACTTGGCTTGTCTAAGAGTTAACACGCAGCCATGAGGGACTATGGTGCCGATGTCAGCAAAATGATGGCTCATAGAGCGAGGATGAAGGATGCTGATAAATTGCTTGGGAATCAGAAGCAACAATATGTGAGGATAAGAGATTACCTCCAAACTATCATGAGTACCAACCCAGGGAGCCAATGCATAGTGACAATTGTGCAAAATCCAAATCCTACTACCAACCTAAGGTTCAATGGACTTTTCATGTGTATGCATATGCATGCACAAATAGAGGATTTCAAGAATGGTTGCAGTCCCTTTATTGGTAATCAGTGGTTTAATTTTCTCCGTGTTTGAAATCTTTTTGAAGTAATTGCCTAAACTAATCATGATTTGTCATAAGCTCTAGGTGTGGATGGTTGCTTTGTGAAGCTCACAAATGGAGCCCAAGTTCTTGCTGTAACTACAAGAGATGGCAATAACAACTCGTATCCATTGGCTTTTGGTGTTGTTGGAAAAGAGGATGTGAATAAGTGGACCTGGTTCTTGTATTAGCTCAAGGAAGCACTTGGTGGTGAGGATGTATGCCTAACTATCATGTCGGATAAGCAAAAAGCAATGTCTTTCAAATTTTTGCTCAAAAATTTTGAACCGAGTCCATAGCACTCATGTTATTGCCATATGCATTGATAGGGACTACTTGCTGCTATAAAGACTGTGTTCCCTAATTGTCACCAGAGATATTGCAAAAGACACTTATATCAAAATTTTTGCACGAACGGGTTCAAGGGTGGAGATCTAAAGCTTCTTATGGACCAAGCAGTGTATGCATATGGTGATTCAGACGTTAACATTGCAATGGTAGCTCTCAAAGTAGAAAATGAGGGTGCATGGAAGTGGCTAAATGACATTCCTAAGAAACATTGTGCTAGGCACACATTTGATAGTTGGTGTAAAATAGACTTGGTGGTCAACAACCTAAGTGAGCTGTTCAATAACTACATTATAAAATATAGGGATAAGCCAATTGTGGCCATGCTAGATTTGATTAGGACAAATCTAATGAGTAAAACTAATGACAAAAGGGAAGGTGTTGCTGGTGCATTGTGAGTTGTAGTTAGAAAAAAGAATCAAGGTATTGTAGGCCTATCTATGCTAGCATGAACATATAGTAAGTGAGTTGTGGGGAGAGGACATATGCAGTTAACCTTGTCCAAAGGACTTGTGGTTGCCTAAAGTGAGATCTAATCGGCATCCCTTGCAAGCATGCTGTCTTGGTTATATGCAAGTGTAGACAACATCCAGAAGATTTTGAGGGATTACTTCAAAAAACCAGCATTTGAGAGAGCCTATGAGCACATCATCTACCCTATGCTAGGGCAACATGACTGGATCAAGATAGACAAATCGGACATTGATCCTCCGAAGTTCACAAAACACCTAGGAAGGCATAAGAAGAATAGGAGAAAGGCAAGAGATGAGCCACCATAGCACACCGGTAGAGCAAGGATGACAACTGTAACTTGTTCCAATTGCCAAAGATCAGGCACAAGTACACAACCTGCCCTGTGAGACTTAGGCCAGATCTCAACATAAGAAAGAGGAAGCACATGGTCAATTACAAGTAAACAATTTATTTTCCTTTTTACCTTTAGTGCATTTTCCTTTTTCCTTCACTACATTTTTGTTTCTGTGTGCAGAGTAATAGGTCATTCCCGGAGGAGTCAACATAGCAGAATGAGGTGATTCTAGATGTAACACAAAGTTCTTCCAAACTGGCATCATGAAGAGGCAGGCCCAGGGAGGGAGGCGTAGCCAGCGGGCAGTTAGAGGCTGGGGAAGAAGTTTCATGCAATGACTTGGGGCAAATGCAGGTTCAGGACTAGAGTAAACAGGGAGGAATCATGATAGCTTTGTTTTGGTTATATGACATGTGAAAGTTCTAGGACATGTTTTGCTTTTTGGTTTTCAAAAGTTCTCTGAACAATCTGGTTGTGACATGTCAAAATGAATGTTTAATGCTTGTGGAAATTTTAGGACTACTGAAATGACTGTTCACTCTGGTCCTCCAATGCATCTGGAACAACTAGTGTTTTATGAAACGACAAGTGCTAAACCTAATGTTATGTGATAGAAATTCTAAAAACTGGTATTTTTTTGTTACCTATGGCCTAAAACCTGGTGGTAATTTACTCATGCAATATCTATCTATGCTAAACTACTAAACCAATAAAGCTAGATTAAAATTAGGATTTTAGCATTGGGGGGGTGAGGGGAGAATCACCTTCTGTTCTTGCCTTGGCACGCCGTGAACTAGGGTTCGCCATGGGCCTACAATTGGCGCCCAATGGTCGGCGCCTTGGTGTCCTCCCAATAGGCACCCGCGGCTCATCTCCTTGTGTCCGCACCTCACTGCCTCGCCGGTCACTGCTTCTTGCTAGCAGCACCCTAGCCTGCCAGATGCCTCCTCACTGGACTGCTCCCCGCCACTACCGCCTAGAGTGAGCAAGGATGTGATGCATGGTGCTATCCTTGATGAGAAGGCCAAATGGGACTGGGCTAAGCATGATGATTTGCTGACTCCAAAATTTGGTGAGACATTCATGGTTCAGTATTTATCTTACCCAAGTTTAGAGATAGGAGGCAACAAGGAACCAAAGCGGTCCACACCGACGCATGATGTGTCCAGCCATGAGCCAGTCATGGACCAGGAGTCCTTAGTGACATTGCTGATAACCTCATCCCCAACCACACCTGAGGCAAAGGGGGTGGAATGGGCCACTCCACCAAGCAGCTCATCGTCTTGGCCATGACACTAACACATGTTAGAGAATCTGTACGATGCCACCACAGTGCATGAGCTGGCTAACTCCTTTAGTAAGCTCAGTCTTCTTGCAACCGAGGAGCTCGTGAGTTTTGCTAATGCTAAGTAGAACCAAAGTTAGCACCGAGCAATACTAGAAGAGATGTAGTTAATTGAAGAAAATGGCACTTTGAGGCTTGTTGACCTCCTAGTAGGCTATCGAGCAATAGGCCTCAAATGGGTGTTCAAGTTTAAGAAAAACTCTCAAGGAGCTATGGTGAAGCACAAAGTGCGCCTAGTCGCTAAAGGCTATGTGTAGCGTCGAGGAGTTGATTTTGAAAAGGTGTACACACCGGCGGCTTGCATGGAATCAGTGTGACTGCTAGTGGCGATTGCATCACATTAAGGCTAGAAAGTACACTATATGGACGTGACGTTTGCATTTCTAAATGGAGAAATCAAGGAAGAGAAGGTTCTGCGGCTGCATAAGGCGCTCTATGGGTTAGGCTAGCTCCAAGGGCATGGAATGCCAAGCTTAATACAAGCCTGCTATCACTTGGTTTTCACAGGAGTGACTCTAAAACATGCCATGTGCACGCGAGGAGCAGTCATATCATGTTTGGTGGTGGGGGTGTATGTGGACGATCTGATAATTACCAGATCACACCCACTACAGATCACCAAATTCAAGGAAGAGATGAAATGACTCTTCAAGATGAGTAATTTGGGACTAGTCACCTACTATCTTGGCATCGAGGTGATTTAGAGTGCAAATGGCATTACACTAAGCCAAGGAGCTTATACATCCAAGATTCTTGAAAGAAGTTCAATGTTGGATTGTAATCCATGTCAGGTTCCAATAGAGCCTCAGCTAAAGTTAAGCAAGGTGAGTACTGCTCCACCAATATATGCTGTGTGCTATAGAAGTGTTGTGGGCAATCTCTGATACCTAGTTCACACTAGACCGAATATTACTTATGCGGTAGCTATGTAAGCCATTTCATGGAAAAGCCAACGATGAACATTAGAATGTAGTGAACCATTTACTACGGTACATTGCTGGAACAAGAAACTTTGGATGTTTCTATGCTAGGAAGGAAGGAGAAGCAAAGCTGATCGGCTATAGTGACTTTGACATGGCTGGGGATGTCGACGATTGCAAGAGTCTCACTGGAGTGATATTTTTCTTCAGAGAGAGTCTAATCAGCTGGCAGTTGATGAAACAAAAAATCGTGGCATTGTTCTTGTGTGAAGCGGAGTATGTTGCTACCATGATTGTTGCGTGCCAGGGACTAAGACAGAGCCTCGAAAGGTAACACTCAAGGTGGACAATAAGTCTGATATCGGTGTTTCGTGATTGTAGCAAATACATCGAGACCCAATATCATTTCATGAGGCAATGCATTGAAGAAGGACCGATTGGAGTGGAGTATATTAGGTCGGATGATCAGATTGCAGATATTTTAACAAAACCCCTTAAGAGAATTAAGTTTCTCGAGCTGCGTTGCAAGATTGGTATCTTAGAGGTGCAGAGAAATTAGGGGGTGTTTGTTATGCAATTTCATTGCATATTTGTTTTCAGTCATGCATTAGTTAGGCATTAAGTTTCACATTAAGAGTCTACTTACTGACCATTTCTCTGCATTTCGTACTTTGCATTAGTTGGTATTTATTGGTGGCAATGCACTATCAAAGTTTTATAACTATTTGTTGTATTTAGTAGTATATAAAGGGGAGAAAACTAAAAAAGACGCTGAGAAATTTTATGCATCGCAAAAGCTCCTGTGTTGTGCTTTCTCCAAAGTGTTCTCGTGTGAGTTGGGTGGTCCTAGTACTCGATCAGTGCGTGCAATTGAGTACTGTCGTAGTTGTAACTCAAGTATGAGAACTCAAGCAGTCGAATGTTCCGAGTACTGCAAGGAATTTTGAGAACTCAGAGGCAGTCATATCTTCGAGTACTCAGTACTAGTCGCAGACCCCTCCGAAGTACTCAGAGGCAGTACTTTAGACTCTAGAGTACTCGGAGTCTTTACGAGTACTAAGCTCATGACCACATGAGGTACTTGAAGCTCACGACCACGTGAGGCAATTCTTTCAGAAAATCATCGAAGTTCGATGAAAATGGTCTTATCAGGCACCTCCAGTTAGACAACAAACCGGTCTCAAATATATTTTATTTTACATTGATTTACTCCAATTTATGACCAATTTACTCTGATTCAATACCGATTTATGACCGATTTCAATTGATTTTATTTAAAATTTTTGACCCAAAAACTACCAGAAATTTATGAAAATCGATGATACTGGTTCTACTGGACCTCCCAGTAAAAAATTAAAAGCAGTTTTTTATGACCACGCCCTTCGCCATGATGCACGAGGCTGCATCCTTTGTCCACCTACAAATGGAGATGGGGACGTGGTGTGATGAGGACATCACTATGATGAAGGCTTCATCTACATCATCATCACCTCCATCATCAGATTGAAGCAACAATGGTAATAACAAGACTAATATTGGTCTTACGGCTGAAGCTTTGCAACAATTGTACAAAGGACCAACCACTTGAGTTAAAATAAGGGAACTCACTAAACATGTGAATATTATCCTAAGTTCCTTTGATTTTACTGCTAAGAACAACCTGCTACCTAATGCTTTCACTTGTGTATTCTCAAGTTATTAGATGAGCAAGAACTTGGTGCTACCAACCTGGAGAATTGGGAGGCCGACGCTCCAAGAGAAGGTTTAAAAGGAGAAGATGATGATACTTCACTTATATTAGTGGGAAAAGCCACTAAGATGCTGGAATCAAGTTTTCAAGCTTCAGATTGAAGATTAGAGAAGATTATGCTTTGGAAGCTCAATTATGTCTACTTTTCAATTGTGAGCTTGTTTGAGTTTTTTTTCGCCAAGTTTCATGTGTCATGGGCTGGTTTGTATCTATAATAGGATATATTAAGTGTGTTTTGGGCTTTAGTATTTGTTTTGATTTAATTTTGAGGTGATAGGAATGTTGAAGCTTCAAATGGGCTGAAAAAGAATACTTACACCACAAGAGAAGTTAGACTATTGTCAAGAGAGTTGTGTACCACCCTCATGGGCCAGCCACCACGTACGGCCCACCTCATGAGTGCACAAACCAAGGCAACCAGCTATTCACTTCTTATTATTTTTGGTTTAAGTTAGGCAAGAATTATCTAAATTAGAAAGGTAGAATTAAAATCGGATTCAATTTGTTTTCTTTTTTGTGAGTTCAACTAGGCTAGCATGATGCTATAAAGCCATGTCCATCGTCCCCTATAACCCCTGAATGTTAACTGAGTCAAAGCAATTTCTTGCTTTTTGGTTTATGTTGTACACTGCCATAAGAGTTGGGAAGCTGACTAGTTAGTGTTCCAAGAAATTATCGGTTACCAGTATTCTTATTGTTCCTCAAGGATCAGCAACATCATCTCTCTTGGTGTTGTGAGAAGATAGAGATCCAGAGCATGTTGCTAGTTGAATTCTAATACATGTGAGTCAGTAATCGAGACAGACAATCGTGTGCTTCCATTCATCAGAATTCATTGGACTTTAAGTTAACCATATATTTACCCTTTAAGAGAGATCCTACATCATGAAGATCTGACACCCCCGTATCACGGTGCCTTCCGCTGCTGGCCGAATGGCCACACGGGGGCACTTCAGTGGTTCAGTCTCATAGGCAATTGGTTCGTTGCAACTTTGGGCCTTTAACTAGATTACAGGAAGCATGGGCAAGCTGCCGCATATGGCAGTGGACTGTGGCGATTCAATTAAAACTTCCCTTGTATATATCAAATGAAAGTTTGAAACTTTCAACTTTCAAAATTTTGATTTTGCAAACTTTCAACTCGAATGATATTCAATTTTCAACTAGAAGTTTTGGTTCTTAACTTGACGAGCTTTTGGACTTTCAACTTGAGAATTTAAAATTTCAACATGAAACTCACATAAATCAACTCCAAACATCCAAGTTTCAATTCGAGATGTGCAGGATTCATCTAGGGATTCCGTTCCCTTTCCACCACACACAATGTCGACGATGGTGCTCGGAGAGGAGCATCAATAGGATGTGTTGGAGCCGACAAGGTAGTAGTCGGGGATGGGGGCATGGTTAGGGTTTAGGGGGGTGCACACAGGAAGGGGAATCATAAGCAGCAGAAAGGGTGTGGGTAGGCACCCCGCTTCTTGTGTTGTGATGGGTACGAATGTGTTGAGCTCTCATCAAGTAGAGGTGATGCAGACATCCTTAGCTATGCTTTTTCATATACTATTTTCAATCGATCATGTACCTCAGAATAGCATGAGCTTACTAAAAGAGCTGAAGCTTATGCAAAAAAAAACTTGACATTGAGGTGAATTTGTTTCTAGCTATTCGTAATAATGTTATTAATGAGAATTTTATACTATTTAATAGCGGGTCATTGTTTGATGTTAGGTTTGAAGGGGGAATGCTCGTGGAAAGATGAAGAAGATGAAATTCTTGGTCATTGTCTTTTGGCGTGCACTACAACATGGTGGGACCAGTGGGAGGTGAGAGAGGAAATTGTGCCACATGAGGAAGAAATAATTCAAGTAGTGTATGAAGATTTGTTAAGAACACATGAGCAAGAAAGAATACATACGGTGCTCTCCAACAGAAGAAAAGAACTACCACATGTACTGTACAACATGAAGGAAAAACAATTCATGCAGCTTGGATGGAAAGCTTAATCAGCACATGGAAATAAGATGGGCATAGCTGCATGCATGCGGGGGAAAAAATAAAGCACATGGAAGTAGTGCATGGAAAATTAATGTACGTGAAAGAATAAAAAGAGTGTCTATATAATATTTGCATATTTTTTGAGTTTAAATTTGTTAGATTTTAGAACGTTGGATGGAAGATCCAACGCTCTAGATTCAGACTACTCATTTTTTAGAGGAGGGTATGAGGGGATCCGTTGGATGGAGATTCAATGTCTTGGATTCTTTTTTTAAGGCAGTATGAGGGATTTGTTGGGTGAAAATTTAACGTTCAGAAAATCTGAGTGATCTGAATTCAAAAAATACTCAAATGTTATATAACACTTTTCTAAAAAAAAGCATGTGGGAGCATACATACACACAGAAGTCAAGGAAATAATTTGCATGTGTGTACTATTCTTGGAAATTGCATGCATGTTACGCACGGAAAAAGGAAGGCCACACGGCCTCTCGAGAGAACCCCGTGAACTGTGCGACGGATAAGGAAGGCGCCAATGGTGTGGGCCGTGCGTGAAAGAAAGGATAGGAATTGTGGCTGCTTTGGAAGGGAAGAAAGAAAATAGAAAGAGGTTGGTTCAGATTGCTAGCTAGCAAAACCGCATAGAGAAAAATTATACGGATAAGAGGAATTCGGTTCAGAAAGAAAGGATGAGCCAGAAGATTATGTGAAACCGAGCCCAAGCCAGGAATGAGTCTATTTTTGCTTAGCCGCACTAAAATAAATGGGTCGTGTAAAAATTTTTTTGAGTCCATTTTTGAGTTGTAGATTATGTGGAACCGAACCACTAGGGAATCGACCACAAGTAGTGTCGCCCATATGGCCTTTAACTAAATATTTTTTTTTATAAGAGAGGTCTTTTGCTCTCAGACCATAAATTCAGAAAATAGATTGGTTATGCATCTACATAGCATTACACGTTTTTTTTCCTAGATTGGTTGGCGCTGCCACAACTAGAGGGGAATTAGGTGTTGTTTCTTTCAAAGATCGTTTTGTCTTTCCACTGAAAATTGAGAGATCGATAGATCTTTACTTGGTGGTCCGTAAAGATCAACACGGTCTGATTTGGCGAATTATAAAATACTAATCCTTGCATTTGCAATGAAAAATCACTACAATTCATCAGATCACACGTGAATATCATTGATCCTGAAAATTGGGCACCCCGTATCAAAAAAGACAGATTGTGTCCTTGCATGCGGATCCAATGGCAAAAATTCGTTGAGATGGCATCCAACGATCGCCGTGGGCGTCCGTTGGAAAATGATCTAGAAGACATCCCAAAACCGCAAGTTTGTACATATAGGCGCGCACGCCCACAAGTTGGCAACCTCCGCAATGAACAAATCGTATTCCATGTTAGGAAACAAGTAGACTACTGCAGGAAGCATGCTGCTGCCTGCGGTGCCTCTTCTACACCTGCCCTCTTCCTCTCCAACAAAAAAAATCAAACTCTCAATATGAGAATTGAAAATTTCAATTCGAGAATCAAAACTTTCAAATCCATAGGTCAAACTTTTGATTCACTTCCTCGTAAAAGAGAAACTTTTTGATCAATTTCTCAAACACATTGAAACTTTCAACACAAAATATATATTCAATTTCAAAAATTCACTTCCAACTCAAATAATTAAAATTTCAACTCGAACTTTAAACTTTCGATCCAAAACTCCGAAGTTTTAAATGGGGATTTTACATCCACTTAAGGGTTTGTTTAGGCGCTCAAAATCCCTAGCCTTTTCCTGTAGATAGGTCAGGATTTTAGTTTAAAACCTGGTCCATCCACATAGATGGGCTAGGGATTTTAGGCTTTGCAATAAGACCTAAGAGTTATAGATATTAAGAACAAAGAGAACATGGAGGCGAAAGTGTGTGGCCTCATTGTCGCTGGCTCTCTCGCCGTTGTTGTGGTAGCACTGAGCAAGCCAACGGGGCTGTACGAGTCAGCCTCCATTGTTGGTACCCGCAGGCAGCGACTTCTTCTGGTGAGGCAGCGGTGGCTTCTTTAGGCGAGGTGGCTGCGGGAGCAAGGGGTGGTGCCTACAGGTGTGGTATGCGCTGTGGAAGACAAGGCATACAAATGATCTACGCCTTTCTACCTTGCGTGCGGAATAGAAATTTCGTGTAGATATATAGTACAATACCAAATTCATGGATATACTTATGTTAGGAAAATAATAGTCCCATTAGATTATGAGAGAGGAAAAAGCACAACTTATAAGTGTGAGGGGATCTTCACCCATAAGACTAGTCTTTTGGGGGGAAGAGACCCAATACCACTTATAAGGTTGTTGCTTGGAGGGCTTGCTAGTGTGCAGCCCGTGGGCTTAGTGCGTAGGGAGCGTAGCCTATTTAAGAAAGAAGAGACCGAGGAGTTGATCCGGTGGGACCTAGGGTGGTCGCCGGTTCCAACAATTGGTATCAGAGCGTGTTGATCTTGGTGGTGTCTGAAGAATATGAGTGAGAAGGCGAAGGCCCAGGGTGGGCTAATCTCTCTCCAGTACCCTCTCTTGACGACCGACAATTACCTGGTGTGAGCAATGAAGATGAAGGCGAACATGCGCGCCTAGGGAGTCTGGAGTGCAGTCGATCCGAAGGGGAAGGACAAGGAGCTGAAAGACAAGGTGGATCAGGCGGCTTTGGCTATCATCTACCAAGCGGTGCCAGACTCGATGATGCTTCAGCTCGTCAGGAAGGAGACGGCACGAGAGACGTGGGAGACGCTTCAGAAAATGCACGAGGGAGTTGATCGAGTGAAGGAGGTGCGGCTCCAAAATTTACGGAGGGAGTTCGAGAATCTCCAGATGGGATAGACCCAGTCAGTGGACGAGTTCGCTGGTAAATTGATTTCACTATATAATCAGATGGTTTCTCTTGGTGACAAGATGGAGGAATCTGTAGCTGTGAAGAAGTACCTGCGCGTGCTACCAGAAATGTATGTGCCTGTCGTCACCACGCTCACGTACTCCCCTGACTTGGAGAAGAAGAAGATCGAGGAGATCACCGGCTCTCTTAAGGCGCACGAGGAGTTACTGAAGGGGTTTCGATCTGTCTTGAATGAGATTTCATCGATGATCGCAGTATTGCTGATAAAGGGAGATACAAGGAGCGGTGGCTCATCAAGCAGGAACGGGCGAGGTGGGCAGAGTGGTCGAGGTAGCAGAGGTGGCCGTGAAGATAACGCTTGACAAGGCGGTGGTGACTGATTCTGTGATAAATCACATATCAAGTGTTTTGAATGTGGTGAATATGGGCACTACGCGTCACTGCACAACGTAAAGTGCTTCAACTGTAGCGAGTATGGGTACTATGCTACGAGTTGCCAAAGCAAAAAGAAGAACGAGGAGGCATATCTTGCCCAAGAAGTAGATGACAATCCAGTACTACTTCTCTCATCATATGTTGAAAAGGTACCGGTCATGATGATGTTAAACGAAGAGAACGTAGTTCCAAAACTACGCACGAAGGAAGGCAACCACAATCACTCAGATCAGTGGTATTTGGATAATGGAGCAAGTAATCACATGACGGGAGATCGCTCCATGTTCCATGAGCTCGACGAGAAGGTTTGGGGTAAGGTCAAGTTTGGCGACGGCTCTATGGTAGAGATAAGAGGTAAATGGACGATAATGCTGCAATGCAAGAACGGAGATAAGAAGTTGTTGACAGAAATTTACTATATACCAAGTCTATGCAATAACATACTTAGTCTCAGACAGATGACAGAAAAAGGGTGCAGAGTGGTGCTGCAGGATGAGTTCTTGCGTCTCTATACCAAGAACGATGATCTGTTGATGAAGGTGAAAAGATCTCCAAACCGGTTGTACAAGATTTCCTTGAAATCTTGCAAGCAGGTTTGCCTAAAGAGCATGGAAGAGTCATGAGATGGCAAGACTCAGGTGCAGCATATGCACACTCAGGGGGTGCGCATGGAGAGCGACTCAGGCGCACAAGGTGGCGGGCTCAAGACTAGAGTAGGTGCATGCGAAATTGAAGGTGGTGCACATATAGCTGCGGACGATGGATTACGTGCGGACAGTAGGCTCTTAGGAAGAAAAAGTACAAGAGGAAGATTTGGAGTACAAGTTGGTGCAATTTTTTGTGGTTTTGCAGATGGAACGTAGTCAGCGTTGGAGACAGGACGCACGAGTGCGGGAGTGAGAGGTGGTGTAGCCTCAGCTAAGATGTACATGAAAAAGCGGACAGTTTTGGTCCAAGAGAGAGGAGCAGGAGGCTCTGGTAACGACGAAGCCAAGGCGGCTGTGGGAGCAGGTGCTCCAGCCCAGGTAGGCGTGCAAGGAAGGATGGACTCAGTTCAGGTGCGTGAAAGAGAGAAAATCGGCATGATCAAGATAGAGAAACAAGATTAAGGGGATGATTGTTAGAGCTGTAATCTTGTTTCGTGTCCGTAACAGGATAGAGTACGTATATGAGTTCGTTTGCCGCGTATACGTATAGGAGTATTAGTCCGTGTCCGTTTCTATGCGAGTCCCAATCCGTGTCTGTGGTGGTGTGTAAGTATATATATATGCAACGCTAGCGCAGAGAAAATAAGGCAGCAAGCGTGGCGTTTGAAGCAAGAAGTAGTAGCAAGCAGCCAAAGCAAAAAGTAGTAGTGAAGGCCAATAGAAAGAAGAGCAAGCAGCAAAAGCCAAATAGAAAGAAGAAGGCAAGAGAAGCAAGTATTGTAAGTAGCAGTTGCTTAAGAAATAAAGAGAAGAGAAAAGCAAAAAGAAGAAACGTGTAGCGGTGGCTGTTCTGTGCTGGTGCTGATAGAAGAAGCAGTGACGCGTGAAGCTTTGGGAAGAGAATCAGAGCGAGGCACAGCAAGAGTTCAGCACAGAAGAAAAGCAGGCAGGCGCGGGAAATTAAGAAAAGTTCTAACATTTGGTATTAGAGCCAGAGACCTAACATCTCCCAGGGTGCGGTGTGCACAAATCCATATGGAGGGGGAGTTTCCCAGGAGTGCAGTGTGCACAATCCATATGTGAGGGGGAGATTGTTAGGAAAATAAGTCCCATATAGATTGTGGGGGAGAAAAAAGCACAACTTATAAGTGTGAGGGAATCTCCACCCATAAGACTAGTCTTTTGGGGGGAGGAGGCCCAATACCACTTATAAGGTTGTTGCTTGGAGGGCTTGCTAGTGGGCAGCCCGTGGACTTAGTGCGTATGGAGCGTACCTATTTAAGAAAGAAGAGACCGAGGAGTGGATCCGGTGAAACCTAGGGTGGTCGCCGGTTCCAACAACTTACACCTACCTTGCAAACTTTAGGGACTTTTTATGCAATTTCCAACAAACCTATTAGATGTGTTGACTTGAGGACATGTCATGTGCTTCTCCTCCTTACAGTGCTACCTCTGTGCTTCCATGTGTAGAAGTTTTAAAAAATTCCCAAAAAATTTGAAGAGGTAGGGGAGGACATGTTCTATATCAATAGAAAATTTCAAGATCAAACTCACTTGTATTTGGGAGATATGAAAAAGGAAAATTCTGTAGCGACGAGTCATATCAGATGTATATATTAACTTGTATATGCATATGAGCAGATCCGCGTCGAGCTGTAAATAATTGGATTAAAAAGTGGCACCGTTTGGCCTTTGACGACCTGCCAAATTCATCACGGGGCGTCCTCTACGGCGAGAACAAGGGTGTGACTCATGGCCGAGTTAGCCTGATGCGATGGGCTCTTCACAAGGTAGTACGAAGGGATCGAGGAGATGAGACGGAATCGAGCGTGAAGATCTGTTTGGGACTTACGGAAGGCAACGTGGGTGCCACCGGAAATTTCTCAGCCGCAGCAACACCGATCGGAGCACAGCGAAGGAATAGGAAGCGCCGCGCATCCGTAACGATATCGCAGTGTGGTATCGATTTTCACGGAAGAAATGGAAGAGGCCGGTATCATATATGCTGTAAGGATGACAAATGTGGAGTTCTTACCTTCTAGCAGGGCAGCTGATTTGAGTGGAAGAATGTTTTGCGTCGCAGGCAGCACCCCTTGCTCCTCCTGTCCTCCTGGCCAATGCTTTGCGTCACAGGCAGCACCCCTTGCTCCTCCTAGCCATCGAATTCTTCTTCGCCGGTTGCTACTTGATTTGTTGGAACCACGCGTTACCTATTGTGTATTATAAGACGCTGAGCAGCAATACTTTGGCTGCCCCCATCCCAAGTCTCCCGACGACCTTAAAAAAAAAGAACTCTCTTGACAACCACTCGGAGCCAATTCATGATGTTGTGCAATGCATTTGTTTCCAGGACATACTATATAGTCTACTATTTTAGTACATACCTAGCATAAACTTTTACATATGCTACTTTGTTAGGCAGAAGTCTGTTTAATTATTTGTATTACCCAGGCGGATGCAGTAGGTGGTAAACAGCGGTCGGTCGTCGGATATTCCAGACCTTTTACCTTCCTAAATATAGCACTACTACAGAAAGCCAAATACTAGACGCCAAATCACAGACAGTTTGACAAAACCGTCTGTGAACGACATTAACATAGACGGTTTTAATTTGAACACCGTCTGTGTTGATGGCGTTGGAGAAAACGAGTATCACTGACCGTTCTTACCAATAAACCATCTGTGATATTTCCGTATCACAGACGGTTTCTATTACAAACCGTCTGTGATAATCTAGCATTATCACAGACGGTTTTTTTATTTAAAACCGTCTGTGATAAGCTGCTTATTACAAATGGTTTGTATTACAAACCGTCTGTGATAATCTTAGAATTATCACAGACGGTTTGTAATACAAACCCGTCTGTGATGTAGTCTGTCCGATGTTAATATATAACTACAGATCGAACGGTTTGTATTACAGGTTGCTTCTAATAACATATAACCTACAGAACTACTGAGACAAGAGATCATAAATTAAAGGAAAATTTATTACAAAAGTCACACATAAAGAGATTCCCAGATTCTAATCTTCGGTCCGATGTTAATATATAACTACAGAACGGTTTGTTTTATAGGTTGCTTCTAATGACTTATAATAACATACGTACAGAACTACTGAGACAAGAGTTCATAAATTAAAGGGAAATTTATTACAAAAGTCGCACATAAAGAGATTCCCAGATTCTAATCTTCAGGGCTTTGTACGCTTCTTCTTCGACTTTGTCCGTTGGATCAGCCGCTGAGTTCTCGAACGCCGTTAAGATTGTCCTTGCCCTCAGCACTTCCTCCTCCAGCCTGGGCAAATGATCAGTAGCATAGTCCATAATCTCGTAGAGGATTGCATTGTAAGCTTCCTCAGACTCTACCGTTTCTGCTTGATCGGCAATGCTATCCATTAGTCTGTGCAATACCACAAGAACTTCTTCCCCTCTGTGCACATTGTTGAGAAGAACTAGGGTGAGGGCGAATTCCCTTTCTTGAGCGGCAGCGAGACGCCTCTGTCGACGGTGGATGATCAGATCGAGCTGACGGATGCAAGAAAGTTGGGGAAGGAGAGCAGGGCGTGTGTGGAGAAGCTGCTCCAGACGTAAATTGCTGGCCGTCTGTGCAAGGTTCCGGCCGAACAACTCTTGATGAACAAATGAGAGAAAGGAGATGATCACTGAAGCCATATTGCATGTACTGCGTTGAGAATTAGGCCGGCGCGCATATTTAACCTTTAGCAGAGACGGTTCGTATACCAAATTAATGATCGAGATGTTCGTATGCCGAGACGCTTCGTATAATGATAGTGCTACCGAGTCCCGATGGAGCTATCACAGACGGTTTTATTTTGGAAACCATCTGTGATGAGTATCACAGACGGTTCTTACTAACGAACCATCTGTGATAGTCAACATCACGCATTCTTACCAATGAACAAATGCGTGATAATCGAAATAACTAAAACCGTCTGTGATGACTGATATCACAAACAGTTTTTAACTACAAACCGTATGTGATAGTAAGTATCACAGACGGGTTTTTTTTAAAAAAACCGTCTGTGATAATGCTGCTATGTATTTATTGCGCCGCTCAGACCGCATCTGTCTTTATTTCGATCCAGATCTTAGCCCGATGCTGCAGTTGGAGGCGGTAAGGCTTTCAGGACAATTTTTTTGTGGAAGGAGGCTTATTTGGCAGGAGAGTTTTGAAGATTCATTGAGATCTTGGTTGCCCTAGATATGTTTAGTAATGAAATTTATTTGATCTAGCTAATTAATTTTTGGTGAACTGTTTTATATTTATATATATATATATATATATTGAAGATCTAGCTAATTTAGATTTAGCTAGCCTCAATGCATGTGGTATATATGTAGTAATAATTAATTAAATTAATTTTAATACTAAGTTGTTATATATGTACATTATATAGGACTGAAGCTAGATGTATACCGCAAACCGTGTGAGTGAAGAGTACATTAATGGCGTGTCCTTTTACAAGAGCCGCCGAGGAGGATATGTTGAATAAGGGGTGGAATATATGTATTGTCCATGCATCGATCGTGAGAATTTGAAGATGTTTAAGAATCGAGAGCGATTGAAGCGCACTTGATTCGGAGGATTTCAAAAAGGGGTATACGTGTTGGACCAGTCATGGTGAAGTCAATGATATGCCGCCAGATGACATCGCCGGCGAAGTCAATGATATGCCACCGGATGACATCGCCGGTGAAGTCAATGATATGTTGTCGGATGATGATTGTGGTTCGGATTCGGATAGGCTGCACGATGACAATCTAGATCAGATGCTTCGTGATGTAGAAGAGAACTATGATGAGAGAGAGTATATTAAATTCTGAGGCTTGATGGAGGACTCAGAGAAACCTTTGTTCACGTGTTGCACGTCAAACCACACGAAATTATCAGCTGTGCTTAAACTGTTGAAATTGAAGGCAAGCACCAGTTGGTCCGACAAGAGTTTCACGGCGCTGCTATGTCTTTTAGCGGACATGCTTCCGGGGGGGCAATGAGTTGCCTAAAACCACGTATAAAGCCAAGAAGATTCTTTGTCCATTAGGAATGGAAGTAGAAAGAATACATGCATGTCCGAACGACTGTATCCTCTACCGTAAAGAGTATGCAAACATGCATGTCTGTCCGGTGTGCAACGCATCCCGATACAAACGTAATAATCAATCAGATGATGATGGCGAGGGAACAGAGGTGAAGAGGGGACCTCTTGGAAAGGTGGCATGGTATCTTCCTATAATTCCCCGTTTGAAGCGGTTTTTTGCGAATCCAAAGGAGGCAAAACTGCTGCGATGGCACTCGGAGGAGCGCAAGAAGGATGGAATGCTGAGTCACCTTACTGATTCCACCCAGTGGAGAAACGTCGATAGGTGCTTTGCAGATTTCGGTGCAGAACCGAGGAATATAAGGTTTGGATTGAGTACAGATGGAATGAATCCTTTCAGTAACATGAGTAGCCGACATAGCACTTGGCCTGTGACTCTTTGCATCTATAACCTTCCTCCTTGGTTGTGTATGAAGCGAAAGTATATTTTGCTGTCGATACTTATCCAAGGGCCAAAGTAACATGGGAATGATATTGATGTATACCTAGCGCCGTTGGTGGAAGATCTAAAAGTACTATGGGATAAAGGGGTACAGGTATGGGATGCATACAAACGAGAGAACTTCACTTTGCGCTCCTTATTGTTTTGCATCATAAATGATTATCTTGCCCTTGCTAACCTGTCAGGCCAGAGTACAAAAGGTGCCAAAGCTTGTACTCACTGCTTAGATGGTACCGAGAGTGTGTGGCTGAAACACTCACTGCTTAAATGTATATAACAATGCATGTGTAGGATGTATATGTGAATTGGCATTTATATATATAACAATTAATGCATGCATGTGTGTGATATATAGGTGAATTTTGAGAATGAGTCATACAAATGTATCTCTATGTTCATTGGGCTGTTGTAAAGAAATATACCAGGTTGTTGTAAAGAAATAACTATAGCTGGGCAAAGGCTTATTAAATGCTGGTTGGTGCGATTATATTAACTCAGTGGACAAAGGCTTATTACGAGCGGTTGTAAGTTTAAAACCGCTCGTGATTATTATCACGAGCATTTACGAGATAAGAACCGCTCAGTAATAATAACTATCACGAGCGGTTCTTATCTCGAAACTGCATGATATCTTTATCCTGAGCGGTTCTAATCTTAGAACCGCCTGTAATAAGCCTTTATATAAAACCCCGCTAGGGTTTTGCGCGTACTGCTGCCGATTATTAGTAATACCAACCTAGACTTAATCGCTCTCCGATCCCCGAGCCCATCGCCGCCGTCCCAGAGCCCGTTGCGGCCTCCTCGGTCTCCGAGCCCGTCACCGGCCGCCTCGTCCCACCGAGGCGCCGCGTCCTCGAGCCGTCGCCACCGCCTCGTCGAGCCCCCGAGCCTGTCGCCGCCGCCGTCCCCGAGCCATCGCGGCATCCTCCGGTCTCCGAGCCCGTCACCGGCCGCCTCCATCCCCGAGGCCGCCGCCGTCCTCGAGCCGTCGCCGCCGACCGCCTCCGTCGAGCCCCGAGCCCGTCGCCGCCCCGAGCCCGCCGCCGCCTCCGTCCCGAGTCATTAGTTTTTAATAGAAAATGTTGATTTAAGCTTAAGATCTAATATATAGTTGTCATATAACTGTTGCATAGCATTATGCTGATTTTAGATACATGATATTTATATTGGGCGTAAATTTCTACTTGAATAACTTAAAATGTTTATTTGTGTATATGTTGATTAAGTCATTTTTATGCCTTTGGTATCATGCATGTTGTATATATAGGAAAGAATAGGCACTTACTTGAACATATATTCTTGTTATTTTATAAATCTTATTGTTGTTAAATCTTATTGTTATGCATATGCATATGTATATGTATATATATGTTGCTAATGAACTTAGATATGTATATGTATACTTGAATATATGTATACATATATTGGAATTAAATTTAAGTATGTGCTTATACCGCACTATTTACGTATATATGAGAAGGCAAACATGTCATCCGCGCATTCTTCAACATCATCGCCGGAAGCGTCCGCTCCAAAATCAATACGCAAAGCAAGAGGACTATCGAAAAGCCCGAGGCGATTTACCATCACACAGTCGATAGATGCAGGACCCCTCTCCTCCCGACAAAGCGGCAATGGCATTTCAAGAACGATCGGAATAGTTGCGAGCAATTAAGATCACATTCGATTCGTGGAAGAGCGTGAGTGAGACTCGTAAACGTGGTGGCAGCGAGAGATTTTGCATCGTTCAAGATCCCGGAAGAACACCACGACTCCGTTAAGCGACATGCGTTGGCGGCGTGCAAAGCATGGAAGAACTTCAAGAGCGTGCTTGTCAAGGACTATATGCGAAGGATCTAACGCCCTTTGACAGTATCCATTCACGGAACTACAATGGGGCGAGTTTAAGGCGATGAAGGCGACCAAGAAGCTTTGGAAGTGCAAGCGCGGCGCACAAGGCCCTCGGGCAAAAACACATATCCCCACGGACTCGGCACGGTGGGTATGCGGGTAAAATCCCACAGTGGTGGCGGGAGGACGAACAGGCAATCCTGCGGAACATCGCCCCACCATTTGCCACGATCCCGGATGAGCGCGCTCGAAATTGGATTAGAGCGAGGTCATCTACCACGTCGTCGGGGGACATCTCCTTCCGGAACCCTACAGACCAGGAAGTGTCCCACCGCCTGGTAAGATATCGAACTACGTAGTTTGTAATTACTCCACTACTTCTCTGAAAACTAAATGACATATCGGGCTCTTGCAGGATGCACTAAGTGTCGAATCTTCCCAGGGATCATTCCAGTCAATTAGGGAGAAAGATATACTCTCTGCAGCACTGGAAAACAAGAAGCATCCGGGTCGTACGAGAGGCCTTGGGTTTTATGTTCCTTGGAATCAAGGTTTCTCGAATAACCCGAATTGTATCGGAGTAGGAAGAGAAACAAAGCGGCGTGGCGCACGGCTACGAGAGAGATCAAGGTATCTCTTAGAGAGTAGCTTGCTGATTACGTCGAGAGATGAGGTGCGAAGACAAGCAGAAGAAAATCAACGGCCGCGCCGCTCGCGTATAGCTTGACCCCAACCGTCGGAGTAGCTGCGCGTCCAATCCTACGACGGAATGCGAGGGCAGATTTCCTGTGGACGACATCTTGCAAGCTACGAAGTGCAAGCTCCAAGTGAGATATGCCTTCGTTGCCTTGTGCGCTGCTTGGGGTCTGGCATATCCGTCCGGTGAAGGGGCCATGGTGCACCGTGCACCTTTAGCTCCAGGCTTTGGAAAGGTGTCTGTGGATGGTGTGCATGCTAATTTCGATGTCGTCCCGCTACCAAAGCCCCCCAACGACGAGATCGTGACTCTAGAGCAAGCCATTGGAACCTTCATCCAGTGGCCCAAAAGTGACATCTGCCTGGAGGCTTCTTCACCGGTGGTAGGTTCACAAAGGCAAGACGAACCAGAGCGACTTGCACTAGTACCATCTCCACAAGGTCTACCTCCACCACCGCTACCTTCACCGGTAATGAGTCCACGGGAGCTATTCCCAGTGCAACAACTTCCACCGGTGCTACCTTTACTGATCGACCTACGGTAGAGGTAGCAAGGACAAATAGAGGCAGCAAGGGCAAAGCAAAGAAGACCGATGATGATATCCCGTACCTGCCATTGGTCGACCCGGTGAAGCGCCTCCCACTCCTATCAATGAGTTGCATGACATTACACGATTGGTATATGGAATAATCCAATAAGCCAAAGAACGAACGGTGCACAGGTCTCATTGTCAAATTCAGGCATCAACATTTCTAGCATGAATTTCAAGATGGTGTCTTCGTGGTGACCTTCGATGATTTATTTGACCTTTTCACGCTCAACGCTCTCGACGCCTCACTCGTTCAATGCTGGACGCTGTAAGTGTGTACAATCACAGTCTCTGTTCATGTCATACCGATAAATATCATATATAATTTGTTGCTTTCGTGTGTATATATATAGACACATGGTGACTCAAGCTAGAGCATCCAAATCATCGGTTGGTTTCTTGGACCCACACTTGGTCGCAGTTATACCATCAACGAGGATGCTGGTGTCGTCGAGAGGTACATTGCAGCATCACTGCTGGCTTACCGCGATAAGGAATATATACTGATGTCCTACAATCAGGGGTTTCATTGGATTTTAATAGTAATTGTACCAAAGTGGAACAGAGCAATATACCTTGATTCCCTAGGTAAGAATAAAACCGACTATACAGTTATCAGCCAATTAATCGATAGGTAAGTACATTTTTCTATCATAACTATATTGTACTTTTTCTTTCCTTCCGAATGACTAAGGTCAACTTTTTCGAATCATGTAGGGCGTTCGCGACGTACGTTGAAAAGGCAAAGCTCTCGACGCAAGGGGTCAAACCCCTGACACACGAGCGAAACTTTAAGGTATTCGTTAGTACATATTAATTAATCCTATGCAACAATTGGTAGTATTAATGCCTCTTGAATTAACACATTCTATTTTTTGCAGTGCCACCAGCAGCAGCCGGGCAACACGTGTGGATTTTACGTTTGCCACCATATGAAACTACTCCTCGATTCCTCCAGGATCACCAATCCCAATACTAAGGTTTGTCAATATTCCCATAATTACTTCATACTTATCGAGCTATATATATACGCACATTGATATTCCTATCGACATGCTGCGTCCATCCCAAAAACTGCATTGAAACAGCCCAACCTTGAAGGAATTCTAGGAGAGTCCGCGTACTTTTTGGTGGCTCAAGTCCTAGCTCGAAAGGGAGAGTTCCACAACCCACAATGATTTTTTTATTGCTCTTATCACTCTGGAATTGAGGTCTCGCGAAAGAAATAGATCCATAATCAACGACTTGTCAGGCTGCACAAGCAATACTTGGATGACAATCATGCACCATCCAAGTAATGCTTATGCAGCCTGACAAGTTCGTTGATTATGGATCTGTTTCTTTCGCGAGACCTCGATTCGGGAGTGATAGAGCAATAAAAAATACAATGTTATAATCTAAGTGCAAATGCAATGTAGATCTTTTGCAATTGTGTATTGTTAATGGATATTTTACTTCATTTCAATTAATTGATTTGCGAAATAGATGTTTTATGTTTGTGAAATGAATTGAGATATGAATTGGATGTTATATGTTTCTGAAATGAATTGAGATGTGAATTGTCTGTATGTGTACATGTTGATCTGCTTGTTTCAGATGGCATGGCTAGCATTTCCTGAGGCTAGTCAATAAACAGAAATAGATCTAGGGGTAGGAAAGAATATCACAGACGGTTGGTAACTATAGACCGTCTGTGATAGCTAGCATCCAGAGCGGTTTGTAAGAAACAACCGTCGTGATATACCTATATCACGAGACGGTTGTTTCTTACATACCGCTCGTGATGCTAGCTACATATCACGAGCGGTTTGTGGTTACAAAGCGTGCGTGATATTGATATATCACATACGGTTTTTGTTAAAATCGCTATGCGTGATATGTCTATATCACAGACGGTTGTTTCTTACAAGCGCTCTATGATGCTAGCTATCACGACGGTGCAGTAGTTATCAACCGTGCGTGATATATACCCACAGCGGTTTGAAAACCGCTGCGTGATAATCTTCGATTATCATCGACCCATAAAGTCGAGCGGTTGAGAAAACCGCGCGTGATGACGTTACGAACCGCTGCGTGATAATGGTTTCTGTAGTAGTGTAGTGATATGCTCAAGAGCTAATCATAGAGATAATTGTATGACTTCTATGGTTATGATCTTTTGAATAAATATCTTTCATATTGAACAACAAGTATGTGACTTGTTCATGGAACTTTTTATTTATGCTTTGATGTTATTCTAGATTATCTTTAATCTTATATCATTATGTGAGATAATTATGATTTATAGATCAGCATATGTATAGTCTACGATACCAAAAGAACAAATCCTTAGAATCTGATGACATAAGACACCTAACATCAGAGGACACTGAGTACAAAAAATCACCCTTAAACAAGCGACCAACTCGACTTATTTTGTAAACAAGATCGCTAGATAAATCTAAGATACAACAAGAATGTTTTTTAAAGCTTACCTCAAGATTATCGTCCAGCAACTATGAAGCAAAGAACAAGCTATAGCTCAACTTACTAACGAGAGAAACATCTTTTAAGATGAACTTGTCGTTGACGTGCACGATGCCTTTCGCAAGAATTTTTCCTTGAGAGTTGTCCCCAACTGTGGTCATGTGGCGAGAGCAACCGGAGTTGATTAACTATATCTTCTCCTTCCTCTTGTGACAAACCTACAGAGCATGGACAGTCATCGGTATCTTAGTACTGGGGTTACACAATAGAGATTTAGGTATCCAGTACTGACATACTCAACGAGTAGGAGCAAAAGCATGCATTGATAAAGATAAAGCATTAGCATTTGACATATTCTGACCAGTTTGTCGTTGAAAATCAGATTCGACCACAGGGCAGTCTGACCTTCTCAGCAGATCTGGTCTAACAACCGATCGATCGAATCGCATGGATGGCACTGGTTGAAAGTAATTTGTTTGACCACATGAAATTGGTCTAGCCATCAACTAGTCTAATCGAGCAAAAAACCCTGGTCAAAAGTTTCTTGAAGAGCTATTCTATCGGTGAGAAACAATTGGTCTAAAATCTTGTTCGACAACTCTGGTCTGACCATGAAAACAAGCTGTTCGAGTACCTAGTCCGGCCGTACTGATTTAACCATAGAAAATAGCACGCTTCTTTATCCTATCTTTCTTCTCTTTCTTTGCTTTTCTAAAGCAAAATTGAACCAGATAACCGTTTTTACCATAATGAGTGCATTGATACTTGACTTGATGAGTGGTCATATCAGCCTACTTAACAGAACTCAGTTCGGTAGAGTATTCTTTTGCAAAATAAGCAAATCTAAAAATGACTTGTTTTGGTTCCGATTCTACTTCCAATTTTCCTGGTTCGAGTACCTTGACCACTTTAGGAGGATTATTCTTTGCAAACCCAATGAAATTAAATCATAGACCATAATTTTTCACAATAGTTTTTGACTTGTATAGAATCATATTCAAATTCTTCTTTCCAAAAGAAAACCTCTCTAAAGTGTTTTTAAGATACTTGTTTTCTTCAAGCAGTGTGAGACATGATGAGCACTTAACAGATTCATCCTCAATCTTCCTAGAAGCATTAGACTGAACCAGTTTCTCCTTTTCAGTAAAATCCTTAAGTTATCTAGTCAATGCTTTAATCTTAGTATTAAGCTTATGACAATTAGAGCAAGAAGTAGTCTCATGATAAAGCATTTGTTGAATAGACTCCTGACATGAATTAAACCTAGCCTAAAGTAGATCACACTTAGAGCAAGCTTTGAGTTGAGTAGAAGAACTAGATTTGAGTTTTTCGATTTCATTTCTAGTCAGTTTTAACTTTCCATCCAAAGATTCATGTGCCAATTTTAGTTCATTAAGTTTACCAGTTACATCACCAAATTGAATAAAGGTTGATGCATTAATTTTTCTAGTAGACTCCAATTGAGAAGGTAACACTTGACATGACTTACAAGATTCATCATCAAGAAGAGAAGTTCTAAGTATATGAATTTCAGAGTTTAAGTTTTCAACAACAAGATCATTATTTTTAATTTTCTTTTTATACTTCTTAAGCTCCCGTATCAATCTAAGCACAGCATGAGATAATCGGTATAAGAAGGTTTTACCTCATCCGGATCATTGTAGAGATTATCACTGTCGAATTCCTCACTATTTGCCATAAAGCACATCCCAGTGAATTCTGCCTCCTTTGTCTTCTTGTCATTATCTTCCCCATCACTTGCAAAGTTAACATCATTTAAATCAATCTCCTCAAGAGCTGAAAGTATCTTGTTGACTGCCTTGCGATAGTTATGCTTTTTTGCTTGAGACAGTCTTGAACTGAGGTTGACGAGTTGATGTCTTGTCATCTTCGACCTCCTTGCTCTTAAGTTTGGGGCAGTTAAACTTAATGTGGTTAAGTTCACCATATTCATAACATTGATAGAATTTAAATTTTAAATTCTCTGGATATGTCTATTTGGAATGTTTTAGTTACTACCATAAGTCACTCTATTAGCATGGAATCTCTTACCTTGAGTGATGTCAGACCCAGATTCAAAGATACAGAATCCTCTGTGACTTCACCGCACTACTCCCTAGACAGTAGATAGTGCTCACAGTACATTGCTGATATCATTTCATACATCGCATGATGATCATACAATCAAAGTATAGTTTACATCAGATTTTAAAAATATGCCACATCGGGCTACTATTTTACACAAATAGGCCTCCCTGGCCAAATACTTCCAATCAAAAGTAAGGTAGCGGAAAAGCGAGAACATCGGTGTCACCAATAGCCACAAGCAGCGACTGGGGGTAAATGTATGTATCTATATTGCCCAACCCTGGGTAATATAGACGAACACCCTTACGGCTAGTCTACATGCTTAGGACTAGATATTTTAAAATCCGTCCTAGTTGCCATCGGCGGCTCCTTGACTTGGTGCGTCCTCGTAGACGTAGTGATCTTGTTCTCCGGCTTCTGGATATGATTATGCGAGTGTAAGCACACTAACCACTGTGTTCAGCGAGCCAATACACAGAATGCAATTATATAACATGCATGGCTTGACAAAGGATGGCTTGGGTTATTTTATTTTGCCAAAAATTGCATTTTTTAAAAGACTTAAAATATATGTATAAGAATTTCCTAGACCTAGCCATTTGGACTAAAACCATAACACTTTTGAATAAAAGATTTGTGATAATAGTATTGGTATAGATTATATCCATGTTACATGTCACCAGCACCATATATCCATTTTTTCAGTGTTATAACCTCTTAACCTATCTCTAGGACAATGCCTAGGACAACACAAACCAGGACAGTCCATCGTCTTTCATTTTTTTCATTTCAAGTCCTAACCTTTAAAATTATTTTTGAAATAAAATTATATCGGAGTTAAGTTCCCATATCCGCCCTTGACCGTGGGCACGGCTATCTGAATAGTTTTGACTCTGTAGAGTTTGTACACTTTCATCACAAGAGGCAATCCACTCGTTGCCCCGCATGATTCCTTAGCCATGCAGTTTAGTAGACCGTCACAGTAACCTTTCAAAACTACCTAGCCTCGGGGTCTTATCTCACCCTATGGGCTGTTTCCACTTGTGGTGGGTCCCATACGTTGTGCGGGATGTTAATCACTATTACTAGCACCTCTAGGCTCCCCTCCCTATAGTGCCAGTAAGACAGGGAAACAAATCACCCTTCCTGTTGGTGTCCCTTTAGCCACAACAGGCTCTGGCATTCCGGCACTTCTTTCCCCCTAACTTGTGAGATGAGTTCGAGGTTCGATAGGTTTACTCAGCCAAGCTACAGTTTGCAGACTCGTGGTTGTACTGTTTTACAATGGGAGGTCATAACCCGATTAAGTCCGTAGGTTATTTGGGTAATTCTACCACAATCCACACACTCGTGCACTCCAATGCACCATGCCCCCCGAGCCAGCCGCCCAGACACAAGCAATTTACGGATTTTTGGGGACATAAAATATTGATCATTTTAAACATACACGACCATTATCAACTACTACTTTCCCAGAAATTGCTCTTTGCATTTGCATATGAGGTTGGGGTATTCTAAGTACCCCTGGAGACTAAGCAATGCTATGCCTCGATATAAAATCGTAACTAAAATTTTGGAAACATTTACATCTATAAGTTCTCCTACGGATAACAAGGTTCACGATATAATATGCCGGGAAGGTATAATAGTGGCATTTGATAAGAAGGGAAGCTAGCTAAAGTGTAGAAACAATATACAATAGCACATGAAATAATAGCATGTATTTGTTAATTAAAATATAAATAATTTGCTAAAATAGGAATTAAAAAATGATCAAAGTATTGACTCGCCTGGGTCACAGGTTCCTTGGTCTGGCTGATCTTGGCTGGCATCTACCTCGGATTCTTCTTCTTGGGTCTCGTACGCTAATTTTACGCCGAACGTACATTTAAAAAGGATAAAAACAATCAACATAACTAAATAAATCTCTGCCAAAATTTCAAACAAACTCAAAAATTCCAAATTTTGGTTCCATTGGAAAGAGGGTGAATTTAGACAAATTTAGCAATTTCCCCCACTTAATTTGGAGTTAAAATGAATTAGTTATTAATTTTTGAAGTTTCAGCTGAATTAAATTCAAAAATGAAAATTAGAAATCATGTAATATTCTAAGGAGAGAGAGTATGTGGGACTGATAGGTGGGGTCCGCTAATTTTAATATTTTTCTTTTACTTACACTGACAGGTGGGATCCTGTCGAGACCCGAATATGCAACTTCGGTCTCTCTGTGTAAACTGCACTAGTCAAGGATCACGCTAGTGCACACAGTCAAACATAGATGCCATCACAGTCATACACACGACAATAATAAAGGAAAACTCAAATATCGATAAAATATCAAAGGTACGACCTTATGGCCAAGCTTACAATATCTCTAGCCGGAAGGGCTTAACAAAATAGCGGCGGAAATCCAAAATAAAGCGTAGCAGCCAATCGACAAGCCCACAGGCTATCGAGTGGAGAACGAAGCCTAATCCGTGAAGTCGTCGTAGTACTCTCCTTCTGGAACCTCCTGCTGATAGTACTCCTCTCCCTCAACTGAGCAACATAGGCGTAAAGCCGCGAGTACATTGGTACTCAGCAAGTCGTTTGTAACAAATGAATGCAATATAATATGCAAGGCTTACCAAAGGAAGGCTGAAAGGTTAATTTGCATAAAGGCATTTCTCGATGGAATATAATAAATAACTTTAAAGCGAAGTTAACTGAAAACAGTAATAATGAATAATCAAAGGAGTAAACATGAACCACTTGTGAACACCAATTCACAAGTTAAACCAACAGTGAACTACCTGTCCACTCCCAACATAAACCACCAAGTTATAAGTGAAACACTAACCCTCGTGTGAAATCCCCGAGCAATGTCCATGACCGAGGATGCGGCTATTCGAATAGTTTTACACTCTGCAGAGGTTGCACAACTGTACCCACACGATGTGATTAACCTCGATCTCAGGAAATCACAACAAGGCCTTTACAATGCTCTACCTCAACACAATCCTACCCGCTAGGGTTTCGTATCACACCCCCCTTGCGCCACATGGAAATCAGCAACCATGTCCATCACAATGGCAGAATTGAATTGAAATATTACAAATTAATCAGCCAGGTCCATCCCATAAAAGACATGTGGTTTGCACGATTAAGCTTAGAACAATAGCGCAAAAAGTTAAGTCCTTAACATTACCCGGGCGAGGCTACCACATCCCCGAAGTGCAACTGCACCTCCCCTTTACTGCACGATCATTCGCCCGAGTGCAAAACCAATTTGTATAACCAAAGCAACGTCACACCAATGACGTGGCACAAATTTTAATACACGTGGCACCAACCACACTTCCATATGTCATTAAGTCAAATTAATAATTAACATGTGCTAATGAGATCCATCGTAAATATAAGCCAGCTAAGCAGTCTAATCATACCAACCCATGTGACAAATAATCTAGCATCACTAGTAAATTTCCCAACCTATGGTGACAATGGCATCATGGCATTTCAAAATATCAAGGAGAGATAAACTCAAATGGGACGATAACTACCAGTTACAACGGTTGAATAAAAATAGTGTAACATCCCAAAAATTTTATTCTTTTATGAAAATCATTCTGGAATTTATTGGATTTTCCTGGAGTTTATTTCAAAGTCCTGATTTAAAGAAAATTAAAAACTTCTGTTATTAAAAGATCAAATTAAGTTCATTGCATTTCTTGTAAATCAAACAAATGTATTTTACTTTCCTAAAGTCAAATTTTCAGAATTTTATAAAGAATTAAAAGCTTCACTCTTAAGTCAAACTGTGCTTTTTCAAAATATACTTATCAAATTGGGTGGAAAATATTTTTATTAAGTCCCAATTAGTCCCAGAAGGTTCTCTGAATTTTTCTGGATTTTTCAAAATTTATTTGGTATTTTTCTGAGTTTTCTAAAGCTAAATAGCATTTCTGGAAATCAAAAAGAAAATAAAAATCCTAAAACTCCCTCGGGCTGCCGCGTGTCAGCCATCGGAGCCCCCTCCGCCCGCCGGATTCCCCCTCAGCCGTCCGATCTAACTTAACCCTCTCCCCCGCCTTCCCTCTCTCCGTGTGCGACGCGTGTCATGCATCGGACCGTCCACTCCCGCGCCGGATTTAATCCTCACCGCCCGCACCAACTTACCGCTTCACCGCTCCCCTCTCCGCTCCTGCCGCCACGTGGAGCGATCGGGACCATTCGCCATTTTTGGATCTCATCCCGCCCGTCCGTAGCAAATTAACCCTCCGCCCGAAACCCCAACGGCTTAGATCAAGTCTCCCTTGCCGGATGGGATCTCAGCCGCACCTCCTCACTTACCCCTTCGCGCGGCACCCGACGGCCCCGATCTCCTCCTCCTGCCACACGTCACCAATCCATCTACCGCCCGATTTCTTTCCCGTTTTTCTCTCTCGCTGACGAGCGGGCCCCACCTGTCAGAGCCGTCGTCCCCGCCACCTCCTTCTTCCTCGCGCCATCCCCGCCGCCATTAGCGCCCGAAACCGAAGCTTTGAAAGCTTCAGTTTCCATCCTCTCTCGCCAGCGCCAAGTGCCAAATTACTCCCCCGCATGCACCGCGTCCGTTTCTGGCATGAAGTCGCGCATTACGCCCCTTCACCGCGCATTCATCCTCCCCGCCGTTTAAAACGGGCGGGTCGCGTGCGCGCCGTTACCACCCTCCTCCGGCCTATATAAGCCCTCCCCGAGCACCCACTAACCACACCGCCCCTCCCTCACCTCTCAATCGACGCCCCCGAGCCTCGGAGCTCTCCCTGCGCTCGATTTTCCCCGCTGGCCACCAGCAACTCCGGCGAGCAATCGCGGCCACCTCGGGCTTCCCCGCTCCTCGCCGGTGCCTCTCCGACGTAGCTGGTGCCCAGGCGACCCTCGGCGACCTCCTTCCCGAGCAAGTGCGCCACCGGAGCTCCCCGCCGCCGTGAACCCCTTCTCCGGCCGCCGCCCCTCTCCACCGATTTTCCTCTCCGGTCACCCTCGACCTCCGCGCAAGGTACAGATGCACTCCCCGCGTTCCCCTCTACATTTTGATACCCTCGGCCGGCGCCACCGCTCACCGGAGCTCCGGCGACCATCGAGCCCGAGCGCCGCCGCGGCCGAGCCACGTCGGCCGTCGATCGACCAGCTGCGTGGCAGCCAGGTGGCGGCCAGATCGGCGCCACGCCAGCGCCACCCGCACACCCCCTCGCCACCTCACGCGCACGCAGCCACGTCGGCGTAAAGCCGTGACGTGGCAGCCACGTAGCGACCACGTGGTGCCGAGTGGTAGCTATGTGGAAGCCACGTCAGCGCCACCCCCGCCTCCGCGCGCCCGCCTGCCACCTCACCCACCTCTCGGGTCCATGGACTCGGTCCATGACACCCGGGCCCCACATGTCAGCCTCTGCCCGAATATATTAATCCTAGGGCTGACGTCATAAACTGTGATTTTCTTTAGAAAAATAATTCGCGCTGACGTCATAAATCCTTTTCGGTTTAAAAATAAATCCAGAAAATACCCTTTTTCTTTTCTTTTGAATTTAAACTTTGGAAGGCTATAACTTTTGCATTTTAACTCCAAATTGACCCATTCAAATTTCTAAATTTTTCTAAAATCATGATCTATCCATTTCTAGAATAATTTTGAATTTTTGAAATTTATTTAAATTTTGTTTGAATATATTTTGTAATCCCAAGATTTAAATTTAAATTAAGATTTCCAATTTCTTTTAAAAGCCTCAATTCCTTTCCAAGAATTGTTAGTCCACATCCAAAATTCAAAATTCTGTCTCCCAGTTTATTTTATAATTTTTGGAAGTTATTTGGGTTTCATTTGAATTTTGTTTTAAAGTTTCTTTGAATTGGCTCTTTACGTTAGATTTACGATTAGAGACTGAGAGTTGACGATTCCCATCGAGGCTTCGATCAAGGCAAGTTACACCTTTGACTATGTTGAACCTAATATTTTAAATTATTTATATTATTTTACTGTATATGCATGCGTATCTTTATTCAACTATAATTCAATTTGGATTTGAAACTTAGATATTTTCATGATCCTTTGTATATAGCCAATTTGAATTTCGAATTCCTATACCTTGTCACCTTAGCTGAAAACTAGTTAGTACCATAGTATTGACTAGAAAATTTTATAGAAATGCTTAGCCTGGCTTAGTATAACTTTAGGTGGGATCAAATGTTTCACATGGAATGACGATATAAAAATAAAGACTTGACTTCGATGAGTCAAGGATGGTTTACGAAAATTGTTTAAAAATGAAAATAGAAACTTATGATTTGGACTTAGGCTAATGGTTAGGTGGTGGGTGTCGGTATGCCTCGTGTTTGGTGACACCTAGTTGATTATCGTGCACGGGGGAAATGTGGTTGGGCCTAAACCAACATAAGGACCATTTCTGTGATTCATTTTATGAAGTCACTTCGTACTACAACAAGTTCGGTATAGGACGGACCTGGCTAAGTAATTTGTGAAGTTCCTAACATAGTCTCGCTATAGGCTGAATGTGAGCGCGGCGTAGGCTGTGGGAAGTCTCACATGGCACCAGAGGGGGCTCCAACTCGTGGATTCGAGTTGTGGTGAAACCTTAGTGGCGGCGTGATTATTTTGGCGATGGATCATCGGAACCGCCTTGTCATGAACTCTCCGCCGCACACCTAAGGCAGTGTATTTATCGCGTGGCTCAAGTGAGAGGGAATGTCTTGTGGGTAAAGTTGTACACCTCTGCAGAGTTAAAACCTATCTAGATAGCCGTGTCCACGGTCATGGACATGCTGAGTAAAGTCATCACAGATTAGACTTGGATTTTATAAACTTGGTTTTTGAGCAAACAAATGGCGGTCTTGATTCTGGTCCGGGTGGATTCCCGTGGATACGTTAGTGTGGGTTGGAGCCTACACTAACGATAATACTTGTTAAAAACAATGTTTCATATACTGTATTAAAGTTCAGCTTTTCGTATTTACATTATTGTATTTAAATTCCTATTAAGCTTTCCGCACATTGCCCTATTAAGCTTTCCTTTGATATCCATTATGCATGCATCAACTCTGTTATAATTCCTGGTGTCACTTGCGTAAGCATTTACTTGCTTACCTTGGGAGTACTTCTGTACTCACCTTGCTAAATCTGTTGCCGGACTTGAGGGCGACTCGACGGTGAGGACTACTTCAACGAGTAGGACGCGTCTTCTGATCATTCGCCTGTGGGAGGTCGGATGGGCGTGGCCGCCACCTTTACTACCTTCCATTGCTTGTGTTTATTTTGTTGGCCTTGTGCCCTTATTGCAAGACTTGGCCATAAGGCTGTATTTTCGTTTAATAATATCTCGTGGTCATTTTTGCATGATATACATTGCTGTTACACCTGTGTGCACTAACTTTTCTTGGGATAGTGCGATTTACACAGAGGGGCTCGGAGTTGTTGTTCCGGGTCCCAACAAATAGCGATGCAATGTAATTTAAAACAAAATAAATAAATAGTAGATTTTAAACTGGGTTTAACATGATCAAAGGACACGACTTGCCTTCGTTATGCTCAGCGGGGTACTCCTGGTCTTCGGGCGCGAAACCTGCTCCTCCGGAACCCGAATCTAACGAGAGAGAAAACGACTAAAAACAAATAAATACATAAAATGATAAGCAAATGAACTTCAAAATTCACAAAACTAGAACCAACAGCTAGAGCTCGATTTTAGATGAATTTAGAAAAAAGAACGGGGTCAATCGGAGCTAGGACGGAGGAGAACGGGTTATCGAAAAATTTAATCTAAAGAAAATCGGGATAAATCGGAAAAGTCACTGTGCTGTGGACCGGGCGCATGGGAAATGCGGTCCACCAAACAGTGCACGGGGCGGGCGCGGCGACGCGCGCTAGGGCGGCGTGGTAGCGATATGCTTGCCACGTGTCACCCGGCCGACGTGGCGCCACGTGGCTCGAGGGCGGCTCGTCGCGACGTGGCATGTCCACGTGGCATGCCACGCCGGCTAGGGCCGCGTGGCCTAGAGCCGACGCGCGCGCGGCGGCGGCGGGATCCGATTGTCGTGGGCGACACGGCGGATCTGAGCCTTCGGCCGAATCTGGCGAGTGGCGGCGATGAAGAGGCGCGCGCGGCGACGCGGATCGCCGTCGCGTGGCGTGGCTTTCGGCGCGCTGGCGTCGCGACGCGCGGCGAGCGAGGGCGAGGACGACAGCGTGGCCGCGCGGAGGGCGGATCGGCGGCGCGCGGCGCGCGCGTCGAGCGAGCGGAGCGGCGCGTGCTCGCGCGACGCGGCGACGCGGGCGACTCAGCGGCGAGGAGCGCGAGGGCTCACCGGCGGGGTTCGGCGTCGGCCGCTGCTCCGGCGACCTCGGCGACGGCGAGCGCACGCAGGCGGCGGCGGGGCAACTCAGCGGCGGCGCGCGCGAGGATCGGCGAGGAGCGGCGGCGGCGGAGCTCGGGTGTCGGCCACGCGAACCGAGGACTAACGGCGGGTTTAGCGAACACGCGAACCGAGGAGTTCGATTCGTTACTTGCGCGCGAACGCGGCGCGGCGGTTGACGCGGCTCGATTCGCCACGTGAAGCGCCAAACCGACCGGCATCGCGCGCGCGAGGAGGGCACGCTACTGTGCCGCCACGTGCACATCCGGCGGCGCAAGAGGCGGCGCGCGGCTAGGGTTAGGGTTTGCGGCGCCGCGCGGAGAGGGACGGCGGGGATGCGCGGGCGCGGATCGAGGGCCGAGGGGCGCGGGGCTCGGGCGCGGGTGCTTCAGCGTGGCGTATGATCTTGCGACGCGCCCGGCAGCGGATCGGGCGACGCGAGAGCGGTAGCGCGAAACCGTCTGGGCGCGGGGCGTTGGATGGGCGACGCGTGGCGGGGAGGAGGATCGGGCGGTGGGGAAGAATTTCTTTTTCTTTTCTTTTTCCAGAAATTCAAATAAACTTCTAAAAGCTCTAGAAAATAGCAAATAAATCCCAAAAATTCACCAAAATACCAGAAAATTCCTTGAGATCTGAAGAATCCAAATAAAATATTTCCAGCTTATGTTAATGTTTATTTTATTCACATTAAATCTTTGAAAATTCTAAAAATTCATTTGAAGCTTCAATTAAATTCAGAAAATTTCAGAAAATTCATTTTTAAAATCCTGACTTTAAAAATATCAGAAAAACAGGATGTTACAGATCCACAGGAAGTTATTTATTTCTTAATACATTAGTGATTGACACATGGGACCCACGGGGTTTATTATCCTCTCTCACTACCAGGCCCTGACACGTGGGTTCCACGGGTTAATTATTTTGGGCCTGACACTGACACCTGGGGCCTACGGTAATTAATTAAAGGAGAGGGCCCGCATGACAGAGACACATTAGCTTAACGTTATCATTAACGCTAATTAACCACTTCCCTAACCGTTTCACGCGAAGGAACAATGGCTTCTTCAACCTTCCAATTCCAGCGAAGCTTGCCGCCAGCGGAGGAGACAGTGACCGTACGTTAAAGTTCTAAAAATGGGTTCCTTGCCCTCGCGCCCACCTTTGTGCTAACTCTCACCGGACAATTTGGCCAGAGCACTGGCTGGCGGCGAGCCCGAGCGGTGGCGGAATAGGACAAGGTACGCTATGGCGATATACGGCATTAGAGTTCAATTAATTGCTCGAGGAGTATTAGGGAGGTGGCATGAAGCTACCTCGAGGGTCGGTAGAAATCGGGAAGGAATGTGGTGTGCTGTCGGCGTGCGGCGGCGGAGCTCCAAGGGGGCGCACGGTGAGGGGGTTGCTCAGGCGACGGGAGCTTCGAAGAATGCTCGGAGCAGCTTCGTCGGGTGATGGAGATGCTTCTGGCCCGAGGAATTGGACGGAGAGGGGCTCGATCAGCGGCGGGCTCCTTGGCCAGAGTTGGAGAAGATGGCGACTTCGATGAACTATAGTGCAGGAGAATGCAATTGCACGCTGTGGCAGTGAGAGGAGAGTGCGGGGAAGTAATGGGTAGTCTCAGTTGGCTTTTATAGCCGGTGGGTTGGCTTGTATAGCAGGTTGATTGGCCTGTCCGCACAGAGGCGATGGCGATGGCCATGGCGGCTGACGGCGGGGACGGCATGGCCACAGTGCGGCTATCCCATTGCTGCGATGTGATTGAGCCAGCGACAGGAGAGCGTAGTGAATGACGAGATCAGGCGTCATGGTGAATTGAAGGGACGCGCCGTGGTCGACGCTGAGCGCCCGGCCGAGGCGCTACCGGCCTACCAGGCGCCTGACGGATGGGGGGTGGTTGACATGCTACGGGCGAGCATAGAGCGGCATGGGGTGGGGGACACACCATGGACTGCTGGTCCAAGGGAGGAACTGGGGTGGGGGCGGCTGTAGCGGGATGGCGGGGAGGGAGAGAGGGCCGTGTGGGCGAGTGCGCATGAGGGAAGGAGCAAGCGGGGCAGAGCCAGAGAGAGGGGGGAAGTTGGCTGAGCCAGTTGGGTCAGCTAGTTTGCCTTCCTCTCTCATTTTTTGATTTATTTTTCATTTTTGTTTTTGATTTCTTTTTATATTCTTGAGGCACAATTGCATATATAGGTTTTGGTATATATTCCAAGTATAAGATTCCAAGACATCAAATTTTAACATTTCACATTTCACTTTTCTTGATGAAATTTTCATATTTTGACAATCTCCTCTTTATATTAGATGACCTTTGGGAGGATTTTGTAGGCTTGGAGATTTGAATGGTTTTTGCATAAAATGCTAAATTACTTTTATGAATCCTTAGGCAAGAGTTGGATCATCTTTTTAGATTCGTATTTTTGCTTGAAATTTCCTTCTATAAACATTTTCTTTTCTTTTTGGGTGTTCCTCTTTTTATTTTATGTGCTTTGCATTATATGCATATATATATATATATATATTTATTTATATATTTATATGTATATATATTTATTTATATATATATTTATATATATATATATATATGCGTGTGTGTATAATTTCTTTTGGTTAGTTGGAACCTCAACCTGTAACATCCTGATTTTTGGCATTTTTAAAACCTTGAATTTAAAAATAAATTTCCGGGATTTTTCTGAATTCAAAACCAAGCTTAAATGAATTTACAAAAATTTGAAAGAATTTAATATGATTAAATTATACTTCAACAGTAGCTGAAAATATTTTAATTAAGTTCCTTAAGTCACAAGAAATTTTCTAGAATTTTTTGGAATTAAATTAAGCCTTAAAAGAATTTCTAAATTTTAAAATGTTTTAATCTGAGTAAAATAAACATCAACATAAGTTGAAATATTTTATTTGAGTTCTTCAGGTCTCAAGGAATTTTCTGGTATTTTTGGTGAATTTTTGGGAGTTATTTGCTATTTTCTAGAGCTCCTGGAATTTTATTTGAATTTCTGAAAATCTTTTAATCGGGAAATTCCCTCAGCCGTCCGATCCTCCTCTCAGCCACGCGTCGGCCATCCAGCCTCTCGCCGTGCGCTCCCGCCCCGCCTCCCTCTCAGCCGCCCGATCAGCCTCGTGCCACGCATCGCACATCCGCGCCGCGCCGCTGCGCGCCGCGCTAACCTAGCGCCGCCGCCGCCCACGCCACGCCACGCGTCGGTGCTCGCGCCCGCGCTCGCGCCTCGCCTCCCTCAGCCACCCGATCCCGCGCCGCGCGATCCCCGCCGTCCGTTCCCTGCGCCCGCACGTAACCCTAACCCTAAACCGCTCCCGCGTGTGCCCGCCGTCCGATCTCCCTCCCACGGCATCCAGACCGTCCAAACCAAACCCGCGTTTCGCTCCGCGCCGTAACCGATTGGGATGTCTCGGTTCACGTGTTAAATACGCCGTCTGCTCCTCGCTCGCGCTGCCGCCGCCGAGCGCTCCGCCGCGCGTTACCGCCGCCGCCGCGCGCCTCTCCGTCGCGCCTGCCGCTGCCGCCGCCGCCGAAGACTCGCCGGTGAGCCGTCGCCGCCTCTCTCCTCGCCATCGCCGCGCCGCCCGCTCGATCGCCAACCTCGATCCTCGCTCGCCTCGGTCTCGAGCTCGACCCACGCCACGCCACCCCCAGCACTACGCGCGCGCGCTGCGCGGCGCCGCGCGCGCACGCCAGCACGCGCCGCCGATCCGCTCTCGTGCCGCCACGCGCGTCGCCATCTCCCGCTCCCGCCCATGCCCGCAGACGTCCGCGACGCCGCGCGCGTCGTGCGTGCCACGCGTCGCCGATCGGCCGCTACCCCACCTCCCGACCGCGCCATCCGCGCCGTTGCCCCAGATCCGATCGGACGGCCTGGATGCGTCCACGCGGCCGCACGTCAGCCATCGGATCTTGCCGCTGCCGCCCGCGCCGAGCCGCCCACGTCAGCCCTAGCCGACGTAGCGAGCCACGCCGCAACCACGCCAAGAAACCCCGCCCGGTGCCGCGTGGCAGCCACGCGGCCGCCACGCCAAGACGTGCCACGTGGCGGCACGAGCGGCTGCCACGTCAGCCCTAGCCCCGCCGTGTCAGCGTCGCTGCCCCGAGTATACTGTTTGGTGCGCCGGGTTCACGGTGAACCCGGTATTCCGTACGCCTGGTCCACGGAACAGTGTATTTTCCGAATTTCCCGATTAAATTTAGGTTTAATTTTTCGAGAGCCCGTTCTCCTCCATCCTAGCTCCCATTGACCCCGTTCTTTTTTCTAAATTCATCTAAAATCGAGCTCTAGCTGTTGGTTCTAGTTTTGTGAATTTTGGAGTTCATTTGCTTGTCATTTTATGTGTTTCTTTGTGTTCGGTCGTTTTCCCTCTCGTTAGATTCGAATTCCGGAGGAGCAGGTTTCGCGCCCGAAGACCAGGAGTACCTCACTGAGCATAACCAAGGCAAGTCATATCCTTTGATCATGTTGAACCCAGTTTGCAATCTATTATTTAATTACTTTGATTTAAATTACATGGCGTCGCTACTTTTATTCAAATCTTGTACTGGTAGTTAATAGCCCCAATTTATTAAATCCCTCCTTGACACTTTGAAATGCCATGTTACCATTGTCACCATATGTTGGGAAACATACTAGTGATGCTAGATTAATTGTCACATGGGTTGGTACGATAGACTGCTTAGCTTTGCTTATAGCTCCGGTTGGGTTTATCATCACATGTGAATTATCAATTTGACTTAATGAGATATGGAACAGTGGTTGGTGCCACGTTTATTAAAATTTGTGCCATGACGTTGGTGCGTCATCGGTGATGATTATACAAATTGGTTTTCACTCGGGCGAGTGATCGTGCAGTAAAGGGGGAAGTGTTGGTGCACTTTGAGGGATGAGGTAGTCTCGCCCGGATAGACTTAAGGACTTTACTTCGTGCGCCATTGATCTGAGCTTTACCGTGCAAACCACATGTCTGGTATGGGACGGACCTGGCTGACTAATTTGCGAGGTTCCAACTTTAATCTTGCCATTGAGATGAACATGGTTGCTGATTTCCATGTGGCGCAAGAGGGGGTGTGATGCGAAACCCTAGCGGGCGGATTGAGTTGTAACTGAACTTTGTAAAGGCCTTGTTGTGATTGCCTTAGGCCTGGGCTAATCACATCGTGTGGGTACAGATGTGCAACCTCTGCAGAGTAAAACTATTCGAATAGCCGCGTCCTCGGTCATGGACAATGCTCGGTGATTTCACACGAGAGGTAGTTATTTCTGAAAACTTGTGATTGGAAGTGGACAGGTGTTCACTGTTGGTTTAGCTTATGGATGGGAGGTTCATAAGTGGTTGGTTTAGCTTATGGATGAGAGGTCCATAAGTGGTTAGTTTAGCTTGTGGATGGGAGGTCTGCAAGTGGTTATGTCAATCCCTTTGATTATTTATTTAATTACTGTTTTACTTAAAGTTCGCGTTCAATCTACTATTTGTATTTCAACTATCATTTATGCAAATTAACCTTTCAGCCATCCTTTGGTAAGCCTTGCATTCATTTGTTACAAACGACTTGCTGAGTACCAATGTACTCACGGCTTTATACCCAATGTTGCTCAGTTGAGGAAGAGGAGTATCACCAGCAAGAGGTTCCAGAAGGAGAGTACTTCGACGACTTCACGGATTAGGCTTCGTTCTCCACTCGATAGCCTGTGGGCTTGTCGATTGGCCACTATGCTTTATTTTGGATTTCCGCTGCTACTCTTGTTAAGCCTTCGGGCCAGTTTATTGTAAGCTTGACCATAAGGTCGTACCTTTTGAGATTTATCGATATTTGAGCTTTTCCTTTATTTTATCGTGTATATGGTTGTGATGACATCTATGTTTGACTGTGTGCACTAGCATGATCCTGGGACTAGTGCAGAATACACAGAGAGACCGGATTTGCATATTCGGGTCTCGACACAACCAAAATCCAATGAACTCCAGAAATTTAAAAATGTCAAGAAATGCCAAAATTTTAAAATCCCTCAAATTACACAGTATCCATTATTTCCAAAAGTTGGGATGTTACAAGTGATCTGTATTCTAAGATGAAAACACATGAGATTGATGTTTTAGCCAGGATAAATAAGACTAGTTCTTTGGGTTTAGTGATTAACCAAGCTAACGGTACATTTAGTTCTTCAAGTGTTCTTTTGTTTGCCTTGTGCTCGATTTCAGATGAACAGTTGGAGGTGATTACAGAAGAGCAGTTTGTTCTTATCTCCAATAGAGTGACCAAAGCAATCAACAATGTTAGATGCTATGAATGTGGTGAACTTAACCACATTAAGTTTAACTGCCCCAAACTTAAAAGGAAGGAGGTCAAAGATGACAAGGCATCAACTCGTCGACCTCGGTTCAAGACTGCCTCAAGCAAAAAGAATAACTATCGCAAGGTGGTCAACAAGGTACTTTTAGCTCTTGAGAAGATTGATTTAAGCGATGTTAACTCTGCAAGTGTGGGGAAGATAATAACAAGAAGACAAAGGAGACATACTTCACCAGAATGTGCTTTTATGGCAAGCAGTGAGGAATTTCACAGTGATGATCTCTACAGCAATCCGGATGAGGTAAAACATCCTTATACCGACTTATCGGTGTTGTGCTTAGATTGATAGAGGAGCTCAAGAAGTATAAAAAGAAAATTAAAAATCATGATCTTGTTGTCGAGCACTTAAACTATGAAATTCATAGACTTAGAGTTTCTCTCCCTGATGATGAGTCTTGTGTGTCGTGTCAAGTTTTACATTCTAAATTGGAGTTTGCAAGAAAGATTAATACAACAACCTTGATTCAATTTGGTGATGTAACTACTAAACATGATGAAGTAAAATTGGCACATGACTCTTGTGATGAAAAGCTAAAACTTGCAAGAAATGAAATTGAGAAGTTCAAGTCTAGTTCTTCTACTCAATCCAAAGCATGCTCTAAGTGTGATTTGCTTCAGGCTAGGCTTAATTTATCTCAAGAGTATATCTAACAAATGCTTTATCATGAGACTGCCGAATGGTTAGGTTAATTACTTAAGACCAAATAATCAATCTACCCAACAAGTTAATAATTTAAACAGTCATAATAACCAAACCAATTCTTTTTTTCTTATTCCTCAATAACTGCATGAGTTCCAAACATGTATCGACAAATTCTTAGCCACAATTCTTCAAGAAACTACAACAAGACAATATCATATTAATCAACTTCATTTCTAAGGATGATAGTAGAAATTGATTATGCACCATGCTAACATCTCAACTTGATAATTCATATCTTATCAATTAATTATATGATTGTCTTCTCCTACTTAAACACAACAAACACCACAAGAAGGTTTTAACACTTCCTTTCAGAAAGAAGAGGATTTAAACTTCAACACTTGAAATAACCCGAAAGAAATGCATAGAGCCACGGCTTTGCAAGTTAATGAACTTGCAACAAAAAGCTTTGATTTTTTAAAATATCAAACGAATAAAAGAGTCATGTTGTCCAGCAAGAAAGATAGAAACAACATGGAAAAACCAATCTCACCAATTAACAACGCTCAACAGCAGCAAAAGCAACTCATCAATAAAAAAGAAACAATATTTGTCTCAAGAATAATTAGAGGTCTGTTGGCACCCAACAACTACAATAAACCGCTATCCTACGCGAAATTCGTTAACCGTAATATGCCAAGAATTGGCCAAAATCAACTCAAGGAAAACAACAACCTTTCTAAAGAAACTCATGCACAACATCTGTAACCAAGTTATCCAAGGTAACTGCATCACTATCCCCCATACCACGAACGGTGGTATAAACTGGTAATACCCAAGGCAACATCTACAACCTCTACCTCTTATCATTGACTATCCTCACTTATAATAGTCATAGAAGTAACTCATAATCATACAAAATCATCTCATAGCATAATTCATTAATACAATATATCAAAAGCATAAATACAATGCTTCACCCATCCCATCCTACTATACACCAGTGTGTCAATATAATAATTTAATTACCATGGACCTAACGCCCGCTTTGATACCAACTGTAACACCCCAGGACCTACATTACCCTGAGGTGCCACTAAACCAATCCACAACTAGCCAAGTTATAAGATACAATAAACTGGCAATCTCTTCTAAAACATAATAAGCCAAGCGGAAACATAACAAAACCAAAATGTAATGGAAAAATATTAATAAAGGAACCATCACTACTAATTTTAACCAATTAAAACGAACTACTATCTAGCATTAATAATTTAAAACGAACATCAAAGAGGAAAATGAATCCATGACTAAGACTCCACATAATTATTACAGCATTAATCAAAAGATAGTGTGCAAATGTGTTGTGCCACTCTACCCTTCCCATGCATGCTCAAATATCACCTAGAAGGGGGGAAACAAGAGTGAGATAAAAAATCTCAGCAAACAAACTGTTTAACAAGCTAATTAAACTACAATAGTTTAAACATCAACATTTATTTACCACATTGACCACAATTATATACTTAACCGCTATTACTACCAATAACCACAAAACATTAGCAATTAGGTCTCGTTTGCCTACTTCATAACCGCAACCACCAACATCAATAAAGCATTAACATATTTTCCTCACTAACCTTATTCTTTTCCACAATCACAACCGCTAACAACAATTACCACAAGAGAATTACCTCATACCATAACCACATCCCCTACCATACCACAAGGGGGTGAACCCCACTCCACGACCACAGCCACATTCCTCATACCACAAGGGACTCGCATGAGCCAATTCCACATAAAAAGCCAAGAAGTTGTATTTGTTTTGCAAACATTTCATCCACAGCACGTTGCATAAGTATGCAAATGATTTATCTACAATGAAAATACATATGAATGCATATGATCCACTGCACCCTTACCTAACAAGGTAAGAGTGTGCATCATACTACGGCAATGCACAATATTGTACCGGTGCGGTCACGGCTATGTGCAGCGACATCCACGATGCAAATGACATGCCATGATATGCATGATATGATATCAATAATTCATAAGAATTTAACCACAAAGATCAGCAATATATTTATCAAGAATACTACCTCATAATCCACATATGATTCAATAAGGACAATACCACATAATCCATATTCGATTCACCAAGATCATAATCAATCGATTTATAGGGAATACTACCACATAGACTACCATATATTCATTAAGAATACCACCACTAAGACCACAATATATTCACTAAGAATTCTACCGCTTAGACCATAATATATTCATTAAGAACACTACCACTTGAACCACAATATATTCATTAAGAACACTACCACTTGGACCACAATACATTCATTAAGAATACTACCATTTAGACCACATTATTCTCGTAAAAAAAATACTACCCCACAACCATATTGGTTTCATCCAAAACAATACCACATAACCACAATTAATCCATTAAGAGCATAAACAATTGATTCTTAAAATGCTACCACATAGACCACATTAAAGAAGCATGTAACAACGACATAGCATCTAAGATTAAAAGAATTATCTAATGTGAATGTAGTATGATTAACGAGTTAAACGGTAGCACATCCGCTACGTTTACTTTTCTCTACTGATAAAGCGAAGCGCTCATGCACGGCCAGGAGCGAAGCCATCTGTCCAAAATTATCTTTCAGCACAAGACTACAGCAAAGTATCCACATCTTAAGAAAATAAAAAATGCCGCTAAGCCCAAAGCCCTACAATACCCCTCTCTTCTCGACGATCCTATGCCTAGCCTACTGCAGCAGCGCTGCTTGTTTTTTTAGTATCTTTAAAACTGCTAGACCTAGCACAGCAAATAAGATATTTCTGGAAACTACAGAGAAAAAGCTACAACTTTCATTTAGACACCCTATTTTTAATTTTATTGCTAAAATGGTGTAAAATATCGCGAAAAACAGAGGACAGACTCTGCTTCAGCGATTTAGCCAGCAATCTTCTAACGAATCCCAACTTCTGTATAATGATCTAAAAATCATGATTTTTTTACATAAGCTAGTTTACAAGATTTCCTACAACTTTTGTTATTGTGGACAGAATTATAAAATTCATTTACCCCTCTGAAACTACACCTGAACAGTACTTTGTTTCAGACTACTCCTCTGCTAGATAGCAAAGTTCCCGACTCTGCTGCGCCCAAACCCCATAGCCAAAAAATCTAGAAAAATTACAGAGACTAGGTTTCGATGTCCTCTACAACTTTCATGTTTTCTAGATCTGCAGAAAAAATCGTCTTGATGATTTAATTTAGACAAACAGCGTGTTGCACGAATCAACCTACGCGCAGATAGCAGAATAACGCTAATCGGCTAATTACCTCGCTAGAACCCCACTAATCCCATGCCATGAACCCTAATTACACCTTAAACAGAGGAGAATCATGGTGAGGAAAATTACCTAGGTGATCCCTCAAGATCACCCCTCTTCTTTCTTCTTCTTCCCCTTCTCTTCCCTCCTTCTCCCTTCTCTTCCCCCTCTTCTCCCTTCTCCTCTCTGATTTTTTTCCTTTGCAGTAGGACAATAGTGAGAAAGGCAATGGGGGAGGGGGTCGAGGTGCAAGGGGGCTGGGGGCGGCAGCCACAAGGGGCGGGAGGGGGCGCCTAGGGTTAGGGAAAGAGGTGGGGTGCAACTTGGGCTGGGTGGGGGTGCGGCTTGGGCTAGGGGGCAGTTTGGGCCCATGGCAGAAGGTGGGAAGCCCAGCCTCCCTCCCTAGACAATCCACCAACCCTTTTCCCCTTTTCTTTTTAATTAATATCGTAGCCCCAAACCCGTTGTCGCGATTCCCCAGAAGAAAAAGAGAGTTTCGCGAATCCAATAAAACTTCCGTAAACCTAAGCGAGGACTAGGGCATTACAAAACAAGTGTGTTTGACCAGCTACTTAAAGTGGTCAAATCAGTGCGGATGGTCCAGAAGCTTGACCAGCTTGTTCTCATGGTCGGACTAGAGTTGTCGAACAAGATTTTTGACCAATTGTTTCTCGTTAAAAGACTAGCTCTTCAAGAAACTTTCGACCAAGGTTTTCTGCTTGATTAGACCAGTCGATGGACAAACCAATTTCATGTGGTCAGATAGCTTACTTTTGACCAGTGCCATCCATGCGATTTGACCGATCAGTTATCTAACCAGCTCTACTTAGATGGTCAGACCACCCCATGGTCGAACCTGCTTTTCATTGATAGACTGGTCGAAATTTGTCAAATGCTAATGCTTCACTTAAATCTTTATCAGTGCATGCTTTTGCTCCTATTTGTTGAGTATCTTAGTACTGTATACCTAAATCTCTATTGGCTAACCCTAGTACAAAGATACCGATGATTATCTATGCTATGTAGGCTCGTCGCAAGAGGAAGGAGAACATATGGTTAATTGACTTTGATTGCTCTTGCCGTATGACCGGGGATTCACAATGGTTCTCCTCCCTCATTGAAGCCTCCGGTGATGAGATGATTATATTTAGGGACAACTCTCAAGGATGAATTCTTATGAAAGGCATCGTGCGCGTCAACGACAAATTCATCTTAAAAGGTGTTGCTCTCGTTAGTAAGTTGAGCTATAACTTGCTTTCTGTTTCACAGTTGGTAGACGATAATCTTAAAGTGAACTTTAAAAAATATTTTTGTTGTATCTTAGATTCATCTGGTGATCTTGTTTGCAAAATAAGTTGAGTTGGTCGCTTGTTTAAGGGTGACTTTTCATCCTCAACGTTCTCTGATATTAGGTGTCTTATGTCATCAAACTCTAAGGATTTGTTCTTTTGGCACCATAGACTAGGTCATATTGGCTTCGATCATCTTGCTTGGCTCAGTAATTTGAATCTTGTTAGAGGAATTCCTAGTCTTAAGCTTGAGAAGTTAATGGATTTGGTTTGTTCACCCTATCGACATGGTAAGATGGTTGCATCGGCTCATCCTCCACTCTCGCTAGTTATGACTAACTCTTCTGGTCAATTATTGCACATGGACACTTTAGGGCCATCTAGAGTTCAGTCAGTTGAAGGTAAATGGTATGTTCTAGCTATTGTTGATGATTATTCTAGATACTCTTGGGTCTATTTTATAACATCTAAGGACAAAGCTTTTTGTCACTTTAGAGAGCTAGCTCTTAGACTTTCTAATAGTTTACTAGGAGCACTTAGAGCAATTAGAAGTATTAATGGAATGGAATTCAAGAACACATCATTTGCTTCCTGTTGTGCTGAAAAGTGTCTAGACCATCAATTTTCATCAGCTCGAGTGCCACAACAGAACGGTGTGGTCGAATGCAAGAATAGGACATTGATCGAGATGGCTAGAACAATGCTAAATGAACATGCAACTCCTAGAAAGTTTTGGGCTGAAGCCATTTCGACTGCTTGCTATATTTCAAATAGAGTTTTCTTGAGAGTGAAGTTGCATAAGACTTCCTATGAGTTGTGCTCCTAGCATTTCTCACTTTAGTGTGTTTGGGTGTCGATGCTTTATCCTTAAACATAGCAATCTTGATAAATTTGAATCTAGATCCTCAGATGGCATCTTTCTTGGATACTCAGTTCACATTCAGGGATATCGAGTACTCAACTTAAAAACTAACAAAATTGTTGAGACCCGCGAGGTCACGTTTGATGAGGCTAGTTCTGGTAGTAAACCTGACAATGTAGGGATACAGGCTTCTGACACACTCGGTGACATTTTCTACCACTCTGATGATGACAACAGAGGTTTTCCAAGTCCGACCGTTACCTCTATGGCCACTCCTACCATCACACATGAGGAGGAGGCTCCCTTATCTACTACGACTTCTTCTACGATGACTCCTATGATCACGCAATAAGCAGACGCCACGATGACTACTATGACTACATCTATGATCACTTCTACAACTCTCCACAAGCACCCCTGCATATTCAACGACATCACCCCCTGATCAAATAATCGGTGAGTTAAACGAGAGAGTTCTTCGTAGCAGGTATAACTCCAATGCCTTGTATGCTCATTCTATGTTTGTCTCATCTTTTGAACCTCAAGATGTAAGTCATGCTTTATCTGATGAGTCTTGGATTAATGACATGCATAAGGAATTTGAAAATTTTGAGTAGAACAAAGTCTGGACATTAGTTTCACCTCCTCATGTTCATAATATTATTGGAACCAAATAGGTTTTTAAGAACAAACAAAGTGAGGATGAGGTTATTGTTCGAAATAAAGCTAGACTTGTGGCTCAAGCATTCACCTAGGTAGAAGGTCTTGACTTTGTTGAAACTTTTGCACCTATAGCTCAATTAGAAGCATTAGAATTCTATTAGTATTTGCTGCATCCAAAGGTTTTTGACTGTATCTAATGGATGTGAAAAGTGTATTTCTTAATGGTTATATAGAGAGGAGGTGTATATTAAACAACCACCCAGTTTTGAAAATCCTAAGTTTCCTAACCATATCTTCGAATTGTCTAAAGCTTTAAGTGGTCTCAAACAAACACTCAGAGCATGATACGATAGGCTTAAATCATATTTGCTAAAAAATAACTTTCAAATGGTAAAGGCAAATAAGACTCTATTTTCTCTCAAGCATGGCAATGATCTTTTACTCATTTAGATTTATGTGGATGATATCATATTTGGTGATTCTTCTCATGCACTTATTTTCATGTTTTCAAATACCATGAGCAAGGAATTCGTGATGAGCATGATGGGAGAGCTCACATTCTTCCCAGGCTTTCAAATCAAGCAATCAAAGTTGGGTACTTTTATTCATCAGACTAAGTACACCAAGGATCTAGTTCATCATTTGACATGGGGACAGTCAAACTAAAGTCTACACCCATGGGATCTATGACTGTGTTGGATCCTGACAAAGATGGAGAACCTGTTGATCAAAGATAATACAGAAGCATAATTAGATCTCTTTTACATCTCACCGCTTTAAGGCCAAACATACACTTTACTGTGTGTTTGTGTGCTCGCTTTCAAGCTTCCCCATGTGCTTCACATCATCAAGACGTAAAGAGAATCTTTAGGTATCTTTAGTCAACTTTGGAATTTGGCTTATGGTACTCATCTTCCTCTTGTCTTGCCCTTAAAGTTTTTTCAGATGAGAATTTTGGGGGTTGTAAAATTGAAAGAAGAGTACTTCTAGCACATGTTACTTTTTAGGCATATCCCTTGTCTCATGGGCATCTAGGAAATAGGTGTCTGTTGCACTTTCAACAAATAAGGCTAAATATGTAGATACCGCTTCTTGTTGCTCCCAATTGCTTTAGATGATAGCTACTCTTAAGAATTTTGGTTTAAACTTGGATAATGTTTCACTTTACTATGATAACACTAGTGTGATTAGTATTGCTAAAAGTCCTGTGCAACATTCAAGAACTAAGCACATTGATATTCGCTATCATTTTCTTAGAGACCATATGAAAAAGGGAGATGTTGTTTTGCACTTCATTGATTCTGATTCTCAAGTTGTTGATATTTTCACCAAACCAATTGATTCATCTCATTTTGCTTAGCTAAGAAGTGAGTTAGGTGTGTTACATCCTATGAGATTATTTTGAGGGGGAGCTCTGTGTTTAAAAAAATTAGAAGCTTTGTTTATTTTTCTTATCAAACAATTCATCAAATCCAAGCCATTGAAATTAAATAAGTTGTAGAGCACATTTTACCATATTTACTCATATGTTGTGTAGTTTTGACTGGTTATAATTAAATTGCTATACTTAACTAAAACATGACATAGCTGAAGACATTAACTAAGTGGATTGTAGATAGCACTTTGCATTGTTCAACTAAAAAGATTAGCTTGATTGTGAGTCTTATTTTAAATCTTGGCTATATGGCTAGTATGTTTCATATTGCAATCGTTTCTTGATAACTCAATTGGCATGTTATTTCAAAAAAAAAATGATGAGAAGGAGACAAGTTAAAAAGATGTATACTTCAAGCATGCCATGGTTAAATAAAAGAAAAAGCAAAAAAGGTGCATAAATGAAAAGATGTATGCTTCAAGCATGCCACCATTTAAAAATAATGCTACATGCTTCTCATTATGAAAAAAAGTATGCTACAAGCATGCCACATGCTTAAAGATTTGAGTGTAGTGCAATAGGGTGATGTTTGAGATTGCTAGCTTGTCTAGACTTAAAGTTTGCTTCACTTTTAGGCTTACTCTTTTCATTGTGATACCTTATCGTGTGCTTTATAATTGGTTTGGTCATTGTTGATATGCCTATCATTGTTATAAATTACTTAACCACGTTAAAGGCTAGCTTTGACAGTGCTATATGATATATGATTTTATATGATCTAGAGAGCTCTACTCAAAATGAAAGCTTGTGTACACTCTTAAATTCATGCAACATGACTTGGATAATTCTCAAAACTTCTTAATGTTTACTGTATTTGCTCTTTTTTAGACTTATCCTTTCTTTGCAACCCTTGATGATTTCATTGCCAAAGGGGGAGAAATTAGAGAAAGGGGGAGAGGAACTAGGGAGAAATTAAAGAAATTTGATTCTCTACAGTTGAGGGGGAGTTTTATGAGTTTTTTCTGTGTCTTTGCTGAATTTTGCAAATTTTGCTTTTCTTTCAAAACACAATTCATTCGTGAGATTTTGAGGTGTTGTCAATGTATTCATCAAGAGAGAGATTGTTAGACCACGTGGATGGTCATGAATAAAGTGATGGTGAATAGTTGATATTTGGATTACTTTGAATTTTGCATTTGTGAAAGTTTTGGTCGATTGCAGTTGAAGGTTTCAAGATTGAGTGGTTTTTGTCTTCTTCATGTGGTTTTTATTCTGCTGCGAGTGTCTTTAGGTCCAAGCAGTCTTTGGCTGCGTCGAGTAGTTTCGGACCAGTCCAATCAGGTAAGTAGACGATAGTTCAGTAGTGACGGAGATCAGACAGCGCTTCGCTTTAAGTATGTTCGAACCTCTCCTTCAGACGAGTAGCGACGGACATCAGACGATGCTCTGCTTCAAGGATGTTCAGACCAGTCCAATCAGCTAAGTAACTTTGGATGGCTTTTGAGTAACAGCAAAGCATCAGATGGCTTTCGAGTGGCATCAGAGGATCCAATGACATTGACCATGTTCTACTTCGACCACGTTGACTTCAACCATTACCGACTTTGACCACAACTGACCTCAACCACGTAGCTACATTACATTTCCATGGTCATAGCTAAAGTAATTTTCCTTGATCATAGCTACAATATTTTTTTCATGGTCATAGCTATAGTACTTTTTGATGGTCATAAACTTTACTGATAGTCGTAGACTTTGCGGACTGCTGTAGACTTTATAGTCTTGTTTTTCATAGTCATAGACCTTGTAGTCTGCTATCGTTGTCTTTGATAGTCGAAGGCTTTACGGTCGGTACTCATAGATTTCATGGTCGGTTCGTGTACCTCATTTCTTGTGATCTTTGAGTACTTCGAATACTTGTGTTAGGCCAGTGGTATGACTAGCTAGTGCATGATGTAAGTGATTGGTGATTGGTGTTATAGTACCAGGTAGGTACTCGGTAATCGGTGAACAGTGTCAGAGGAATAGTACTCGATGGCTTTGATAGTCGGAAGGACTTAATTTTAGGTCGTCAGAAGGACTGGGTGCTCAAAAGTCGAAAGGACTCAGTACTCGATAGTCATGATTTCGTGATCATGGTCAGCAATGGGTTGCTGTGGTATTGTGATTGGTTGTCGAAGGTTTGCAGTATGTGATCGATACTTGTTTAGTTAGTACTCAATGGTTTTGTGGTCGGTAGCAATACATGTTATTTCCTAGTGTTTTGAGCAAAGCGATAGAAATTCCCGAGTACTTGGTGTTTTTGAGTACTCGTTGAGATAACGGTCGTAATGAGTAGTCTAAGGCTGAGTTTTCAATAGCGATGGAATAAGTGGTCGTAATAAGTTATCTGAGGGTGATTTCTGGATAGTGATGGAATGTGTGGTCATGGATGACCCATTTGATGATCATGGATGACCTGGTTGGTGGTCGTGAAAGGTTTTGTTCCTGTCTATGGATGGACAAGGGTGATGTGTAGTTTGTGCGGTATTGATGACAGTCAAGTTATGAAGAACTTATGTTAGGGAATTGTTTCTTTGGTCTTTGCATGTGCAGGTGGGCGTGGAGATGATCATGGCTGGTGACGAGGACCAGGACTAGGATAGGGAGATCTGAGGTCCAGACAGTTAAGGATGTCCTACGAGATGGTTGGGCTAATGTTGGAGCACATGAAGATCGAAGGTGGTGATGCGTGGAGAAGCTGCGGGCGGTGCGGTCCTGGAGGCTTCGACACGGAAGTTGATAAGGCGTGATGAAGATATTGGAGGTGGATTCTTGGAGGCTTTGTCACGTGGTGAATAAGGAAGTTGTGGATGTAGTCTATAATTGGGAAGATTTGGAAAAACCCGTGACGAAGCCTCCAAGAATCCAACTTCTATATCTTTATTACACCTTATCAACTTTCGTGTTGAAGCCTCTAGGATCACACCGCCCATAACTCCTCCATGCATCATCACCTTTGATCTCCATGTGCTCCAGTGTCAGTCCGACCATCTTGCGTGACCTCCTCAACTGTCTGGACCTCAGATTTCTCCATTCTAGTCTTGGTCCTCCTCATCACCAACCATTATCATCTTCATGCTTACCTGCACATGCAAAGATCAAAAATAATAATTCACCAGCACACGTTTTTCACAACTTGACTATCATCAGTACACACACAAACCATACACACCCTTGTCTATCCACAAACAAGAACCAAACCTTCCACGACCACCAACTAGGTCATCCATGATCAAAAACCAGGTCATCCACGACCATCAACTAGGTCATCCACGATCATACATTTCATCGCTATCTAGAAATCACCCTCAGACAGCTTATTATGAGCACTTATTCCATCTCTATCAAAAACTCCAATTTCAGACCACTCATTATGACCACTAGCTCAACAAGTACTCGAAAACTACATGTACTCGAAAAAACACCATCGTCCCGCTCAAAACACTCAGGAATAACATTGCTTGTGGCCACAGACTCATTGAGCACTGATCACATATCGCAAGCCTTAGACAAACAATCGTAACACCTACAACAACCCATCGCTGACCATGATCACGACACCATAACTATTGAGTACTAAGTCCTTCTGTAATATCCTAAACGTCGTTTCAGTGTCAGTTTTTAAATTAATCGCGGAGTCGCCCAGATTTTCAGTAAATCACGGGAGGTGAAAATAAATTCTTCAGAATAGTCAAAAATAATAAAAAGAGAATTAAAATAATTAATTAAGAGGTTTTGGGTTGTCCGGAGGGGTGGGCCAGCCACTTTGGGCCCGCTAGCCCAAACGGGGGCCCGTACCCCCTCCCAAACCCTAGCACCCCCTTTATAAACCCCTTGGGGAGCCCTCCCTCCCCTTTTTCCCACCCCAAGCCACCACCCCCCTGCCTCCTTGCACCTCCCCTTTGCCTAAGTGCTGCTGCAAGGAGATGAAGGAGAAGAAGGAAGAAGGGAAGAGGAAGGAGAGGAAGAGAGGGAAGGAGAAGAATGGTAGGAGAAGGAGAGGAAGAAGAGGGTGATCCCAATACCCTAGGTAATTCTTCCTCATCTCAATCTCTCTGTTTTATGCTGAATTTAGAGTTCTTAGCCCCAGTTTTGAAGGGATTAGCAATTTAGAGAGCCCCGATTAGAGAATCCCGATTGGCTGTCCGTAGATCAAATCGCGCGATGTTACTGTTCATGCGGTTTTGACCCCTAAAACAATTTTTCCCGAGGGTCTCCCCAAAAGGAAAACCGTAGAGGACGACGATACGCATCTACTGTATTTTTTTCCAGATTTTTTGGCCATGTATTTTAGGCGTACCAGGGTCTGGAATCGCGCTGTCCGTCAGGGGTGTAGTCAGGGACAGACTGCTGTTCAGATGGGATTTAGGGTAGAAGATGAATTTTAAAATTTTGACCACCATTGAGAAAGTTGTAGGGAATTCAGCAATCTAGCTGCTATAAAAGAACCAGAATTTTTAGAGCCTTGATCTGTTCTGGGGACGCATTACAAGTCGGCTGTCCAGACTTTCAGAACAGAGGACGTCCTCTGTTTTGTGTATTAGATATCACCTTGTTAATGACAAGATAAAAATATGTGATCTACATGAAAAGTGTAGGTATTTAAGTGAGGAATCCAGATATATATCTTTTTCTGTGATTAGTTTTATATTTTTAAAGATAAGAAAATGTTAAGCAGCACCGCTGCAGTGGGAATATTGTAGAACCGTTACGCGGGGAAGGATGTTGTGGGGTTTTGGGTTTTGGCGACACTTTTCTTTGAGAGTCGTGATTGTATTGCTGTGTATTGTGCTGAGAGGTATCTTTTTGGACAGGCGGATTTGCTTCTGATCGAGCGTGATATCGTCGCCTCGTCGGTAGAGGCAAGTAAACGTAGCGGATGTGCTACCGTTTAACTCGTTATTCTTACTACTTGCAATATGCATGATTTACGTAATGTTAAATGATATGCCATGATTACATATTTTCTAAGGAAGAATGTGGTAGCAAGATATTAATCAATTGCTATGTTTGGATGAGTTTTAGTAGTATTATGGTAATTTGCTTAATAAGCTAATTGTGGTATATGAAAGTAAATGCATAGTAGTTATGATGATATTTCCTTATTGTTAAATTCATGAGAATCATATTGATGCCCTTGAAGTGGGTATTATTGTGGCTTTAGTGGTAGCATTCTTAATGAATACTTGTGGTCGTATTGTGGTCTTTGTGGTAGAATACACTATAGATCGATTGATTTTGATCTTGGTGAACCGATGGTGGAATATGTGGTTGACCTTCGTGATTAAATTCTTGTGGTTTATGATTATCATATCATTCATAACATGTCATGACATTGCATTGTGGATGTCGCCGCTTATAGCCGCGTCAGACGGTGACATCGTGCATTCATTTGTCAGAGCACGATGCACACTTTTACCTTGTTGGGTAAAGGTGCGATGGAGCATAGCATGCATATGCATTGCATTGTGGAAAGATCATTTGCATCCTTATGCAATATATTGTGGTGAAGTTATTTTACAAACAACTGCAACTTCATAGTTGTAATGTGAAATTGGCTCATGAGAGCCACTTGTGTATGAGGAAAGTGTCTGTGGTTGTAAATTGTGGTTCATCCCTTGTGGTACGATAGGGGGTTGTGATTGTGGCATGAGATTCTTTTCTCTTGTGGTAAGTGGTGATAGCAGTTGTGGACACGAGGAATAATAAGGTTAGTGAGGTAAATCGTGTTAATGCTTTATTGTCATTGGTAGTGGTGGTGGGGATGATATGAAGTAGTTAATCAAGATTCATTTGCTAATGTTTTACTATTGCTGGTAGTAAATATGGTTGATGCAATAATTGTGGTCGTTTGGGAAATGGATATTGATGCTTAATATCATTGTAGTTTAAATAGTTTGTTAATGAATATGGATGCACATTGTAGATATGGACATGTGAATACTTTAATGATGTTGTATATTTGTTTGTAGTCTGAATAGCCTGTTGAACAGTTTACTTGCTGAGATTTTTATCTTACCCTTGTTTTCCCCCCTACAGGTGATTCCTGAGCATTCATGGGATGGGTAGAGCAGCACCACAATAATGCACTTGTTTCATCAATTCATGCTGTAATAAAGTCGATAGATTTCTAGCCAAATGCCTATCTATCCATAGATGGTTGTTTTATTTAATAATGATGATATCCGCTAGAGGTTGTTATTGAACTTGTTACCATTATCTTATTTCCCTTAGTTGTTTATGCTTCCGCTTAATGCTTCATGTCTAGAAATTGTTGCCGAAATAAATTATCTTGAAATTTTTTGGCTAGCTGTAGAGTGGTTTAGTGGCATCCCAGGGTGATGTGGATCCTGGGGTGTTACAGTTGGTATCAAAGCGGGCTTTAGGTCCGTGGTAATTAAATTATTAAATTGACACACTGGTGCACAGTAGGATGGGATGGGTCAAGCATTGCATTTATGCTTTTGACATGTTGTGTTGATGATTTATGTTATGAGATAATCTTGTATGATTATGACTTGTTTCTATGACTGCTATGAGTGAAGATAGCTCTTGATAAGAAATAGAGGTTGTAGTTGTTGCCTTGGGCATTGATAATTTATACCACCATTCATGGTATGGGGATAGTTGTGTAGTTACCTCGGTAACTTAGTTGCGATGTCGAGGTGAGATTCTTAGAAAAGGTGTTATTCCCTTAGAGTTGATTTTGCCAACTCTTGGCCTATTGCGGTTAATAAGTTTTCTCTCGGGTTAGCGGCTCAATGCAATTGTTAGGTGTCGATGAGGCCTCTAATTGTTCTTGAGACCAAATATTATTTCTTTCTGTTGGATGAGTTGCTTTTGCTGCTCGTGAGCGTTGTTAATTGATGAGATTGGTTTTTCGTGTTGTTCTATCTTTCTTACTGGAAAATGTGACTCATTAATTCGTTGATATTTTGAAAAGAAATCGAAGTTTTATGTTGGAAGTTCGTTAACTTGTGGAAGTATTGGCTCTATGCATTTCTTTTGAGTTATTTTGGTTATTGAAGTTTGAATCCTCTCTTTTCTAAAGGGAAGTGTTAAAACCCTTTGTGATGTTTTGTTGTATCTAAATAGGAGTTGGCAATTATGTAAATCATTGATAAGCTGTGAATTATCAAGTTGAGATGCTAGCGTGGTACATGATTAATTTCTACCAATATCCTTAGAAGTGAGGTTGATTAATATGATGTTGATCTGTTGTAGTTTCTTGAAGAAATATGATTAAGAATTTGTCTATACATACTTAGAACTCATGCAGTTATTGAGGAATAAAAAAAGGGGGTTTGATTGTTGTGGTTGTTTAAATTTCCAACTTGTTGGATAGATTGGATTGATTGATCTTAAGTAATTAATCTGATCACTAGGAATGGTTAAGTAATAAGCTGTTGGAATATTGTCTTAATAATATTAACCTTTAGTATGTCCTCTCTTTATATACTTGATGAGCACGTACAACCGTTAAATTCATGTAACTTTTGCCATGCTAAATTGTTGAAATATGTATAAAGAATTAGATGAATGTTGATGTATTGAATTGTGAAATCTTGTCTTATAAAGCTGGTATTATTGATGTTTAAAGTTATTTTGTTCTAATTTCTAAGCATAAGGTCGAATATTGAATCTGTGCTCATAATTGTTTTTACGATTGCAAAACAGCGATAGGATCATTAATGCTATGATGATGAAAAATTAATAATCAAATTATTGACAGTAATGACTGAAGTGCAATCAATTTGTGCTAAATTAGAAGTTGAGCATTGGTAAGAGTTAGATGTATAAAATCTAATAAGAGTTTTATACTAGCATGTTTGCGAGGATATCATGTTCTAATATCATCTTGGTAAAGAGCTTTGTTTTAATATGGTGGCTTATGCTCTAGGTTTTTCCTAGATTAAGTAGTTGGAACCTTATTTAGATAATAAGAACATGATGACGTTATTTATGGTGTTCCTTTTGGAAAAATATGGAATAAGAGGATATGATGATTCTTGTAAGGAATATTTTATCTTGTTGTTAATACAATTGATAGCATATAGTTGTGCTTATGGTATTGAATGCTTTACAAATGAAGGAATTTGTTAGATCCATGTTACTAATTGAATTAAAGGATTGAGTTTCGCGGTTGGGGTCTTCTTTTAGACCTTATGACTTATTTGGTAGCCGAAAATTATTTTGAGCAATACGGCGTGATGAATGCTTTTATTGGTTTTAACTAAACCATGTGTTGTGGTCTTCAAGCGTTCTTTGCTGGAATTGGCGGGATGCTGTTATCAAAGAAAAATTGTTTCTTATTGAAAGAAAAGTTTTACTAGAAGTATTTGAGGTACAGATGATCTCATCTTGTGTTTTCCAACCTTATTGCTATTGGTTTTCTCTCTTGGTCTGTTGGCTACTGTGAATGATAGCGATTTTCTGTATGCTGGAATTTATTTCTTCTTACCTCTTCTTTTAAGAACATGGTAATTGTTGTGGGTTGCGAAGCCTTTTTGTTGCGTGATGGCAACTGGATAGTGGTGATCTAGTAGATGTTTTTTTATGGGAGCCTTAAATATCACGATGTTTATAGTACATTGGATGATATACTGTTTTCATGGAATAATCCTTGGGAAGGATTTGATTTAAATAGAATATTTGTCTTGGAGTCAAATAATTTGTTGATGTTAAGAATTGAGCGTATGTTAACCTGTGGAATAGTAAGGTTTTCACTGAGGATTTCCCTATCTTATACGGGAAGTTTGTTATAGGAGTCTTGAAAGCTAAGTCTGGGTTTTACCTTTTGTTATGCTAGGACCTTAGAGGCCTGTGTTCTTTGTGTAGGAATAGTGGATCAGTGGAATCCAAATAATATGATGATCGGGATAGCATCCTTGAGGTGCGATGAGGAGTATGTGTGGGTGTGATAAGAATTTCAATTTGTTATCCTTAAGGGATTGGTGCGTTGGGAATTATTTGTGAAAATAATGCATTGGTCGAGTCTTGGCTAGAGTATGATTTGTGGGCGCAGTAGAGTCTATCCACAATAGTGTAGATGATGTACTAAGTTGAGCTAATTGTTGAGATAAATGAGTTGGTGTGTTGGGCGATGAGTTGGAAATACTCTGTTCAAGAAAGTTAAAATTTTGAAAGGAGATAGATTGGAAAATTAATGGTATCTCAAGTAGTAAAATGCTCGCTTGATTCTTGTTTATGTTGTGTGTTTTGGCAGAGGTCATCTGCAAATTGAGTTGTTTATTGTTGAGGCTTAGTCTTTTCCAGTTGGGGAAAGAAAATGATTATTTTGGTCTGTCGAGTGATTTTCACTCTTAGCTTATGTGGTGTGGTTTCTCCAATTGTCTACTTGGAGAGTGGAAAATATTTTGTGGTGAATCCTTTGGTTTGAATCGTGGTCCTTTGAAGGAGAGCTGTTTGCTGGTATGTTGCTTGAGAATCCTTTATTCTCCTTTTGTTGGGTTCGCTTTGTAAAAGATATTGTTTGTGCTTCAAGTAAAATGATATGAGTGGAATCTGTGGTCAAATTCTTTTAAAGGGGTACAATGTATTATCCCGATTATTATAAATAGAGAAAAAAGTTCTAAGAAGCCAAGAGTGAAAATCACTCGACAGACCAAAACAATCATTTTTTCCCAGCCGAAAAAGAAAACGCCTCAACAAAAAGCAATTCAATTTGCAGATCACCTCCGCCAAAGACACACAGCATAAGCAAGAATCAAGCGAGCATCTCACTACTCGAGATAACAAATATTTCCCGCTCTATTTCTTTGAATAATTTAACTTCCTTGAATTAAGGATTTCCAAATCATCGCCCAACACACCAACTCATTTACTGCACCTCAAAGATGCTATCCACGATCCTCACACTACTGGAATATCACTCTGATCTACTATTCCCACACGGAGACACTGGGTCTCTAAGGTTCTAGCATAACAAAAAGGTAAAGCTCCGACTCAGCTTTCAAGACTCCTATAACAACTTCCCGTATAAGATAGGGAAATCCTCGGGTGAAAACCCCACTACTCCACAATTAACATACACTCAATTCTTAACATCGATAAATTATTTAACTCCAAGACAATCATTCTATTTAAATCATATTCTTCCCAAGGATTATCCCACGAGAATAATATATCATCCAATATACCATAAACATTGTGATATTTAAGGCTTCCACAAAAAAATCTACTAGACCACCACTACCCAGTTTCCATCACACAACAAAGGAAACTTCGCAACTCAAATCGGTTACCCTTTTCTTAGGAGAAGAGGTAAGAAGAAATAAATTCGATATACGAAATTCGCTATCATTCACGATGAGCAAAAGACCAAGAGAAAATCGAATAGCAATGAGGTTGGAAAACACAAGATGAGACCATCTGTACCTCAAATACTTCTAGTACAACTTTTTCTTTCAATAAGAAATAATTTTTCTTTGATAACAGCATCCCGCCAATTCCAACAAAAGATGATTGAAGTCCACAACGCAAGATTCGGATAAAACCAATACAATCATTCAACACGCCGCTTTACTCAAGGCAATATCGGCTACCACACAAGTCTTAAGGTCCAAAAAGAAGACCCCAACCGCGAAACTCAAATCCTTAAATTCAATTAGTAACATGGAACTAACAAATTCCTTCATTTGTAAAGCATTCAACACCATAAGCACAACTATATGCTATCAATTGTATTAACAACAAGATAAAATATTCTTTGCAAAAATCATCATATCCTCTTATTCCATATTTTTCCAAAAGGAAGACCATAAATAACTTCATCATGTTCTTATTATCTAAATAAGATTCCAACTACTTAATCTAGAAAAACCTAGTGCATAAGCCACCATATTAAAACAAAACTTTTTAATAAGATAGTATAGAACATGACAACCTCACAAACATGCTAGTATAAATCTCTTATTAGATTTCATACATTTAACTCTTACTAATACTCAACTTCTAATTTAGCACAAATTGATTGCACTCCAGTCATTACTGTCAATAATTGATTATTAATTTTCATTATCATAGCATTAATGATCATATCTCTGTTTTGCAATCGCAAAAACAATTATGAGCACAGATTCAATATTTCACCTTATATTCAGAAATTAGAACAAAATAACTTTAAACATCAATAATACCAGCTTTATAAGACAAGATTTCACAATTCAATGCATCAACATTCATTTAATTCTTTATACATGTTTCAACAATTTAGCATGGCAAAAGTTACATGAATTTAGCAGTTGTGCATGCTCATCAAGTATATAAAGAGAGGTCACATTGAAGATTAATACTACTAACGTAATATTCCAACACCTCCTTACTTAACCATCCCGAATGGTCAGATTAATTACTTAAGATCAATCAATGCAATCTATCCAACAAGTTGGAATTTTAAACAACCACAAATATCAAACCTTTTTTTTATATTCCTCAATAACTACATGACTTCTAAACATGTATCGACAAATTCTTAGCCACCGTTCTTCAAGAAACTACAACAGGACAACATCATATTAATTAGCCTCACTTCTAAGGATATTGGTAGAAATTAATCATGTACCACGCTATCATTTCAATTTGATAATTCACAACTTATCAATTATTTACATAATTGCCATCTCTTACTTAGATACAACAAAACATCACAAAGGGTTTCAACACTTCCTTTTAGAAAAGAGAGGAATCCATCTTCTACAGTCGAAATATCTCAAAAGAAATGCATAGAGCCAAGGCTTCCACAAATTAACGAACTCCCAACATAAAGTTTTAATTCCTTTTCAAAATATCAAACGAATAATCATCCACGAATTTGCTAAGCATTTGGCTAGAATTCCATCGACTTTATTACAGCATAAATTGATGAACCAAGTGCATTATTGTGGTGCTGCTCTACCCATCCCATGAATGCTCAAGAATCACCTGTAGGGGGGAAACAAAGGTGAGATAAAAATCTCAGCAAGCAAACTGTTTAACAGGCTATTCAGACTACAATCAAATATACAACATCATTAAAGTATCCACATGTCCACATCCACAATGTGCATCCATATTCATTATCAAGCTAATTAAACTACAATGATATTAAGCATCAATATCCATTTTCCATAATGACCACAATTATAGCCTTAACCATATCTACTACCAATAATGCTAAAATATTAGCAAATAAATCTTGATTTACTACTTCATATCATCCACCACTACCACTACCAATGATAATAAAGCATTAACATGTTTTACCTCACTAACTTTATTATTTCATGCATCCACAACTGCTATCAACAATTATCACAAGAGAAAAGAATCTCATACCACAAACACAACCCCTACCACCAGGGATGAACCCCTTTCCATGACCACAGCCACATTCCTCATACCATAAGTGGCTCTCATGAGCCAATTCCACCATACAACTATGAAGTTGTAGTTGTTTGTAAAATAACTTCTCCGTAAAATATTGCATAAGTATGCAAATGATCTTTTCACAAATGCAATGCATATGCATGCTATGCTCCACTGCACCTTTACCCAACAAGGTAAAAGTGTGCATCGTGCTCTGACAATGCATCGATATCAGACGATGCGATCGCGGCTATAAGCGGCGACATCCACAATGCAATATCATGACATGTTATGAATGATATGATAATCATAAACCGCAAGGATTTAACCACGAAGGTCAACCACATAACCCACATTCGATTCACCAAGATCATAATCAATCGATCCATAATGAATCCTACCACATAGACCACAATATATATTCATCAAGATTGCTCCCACCACATCCACAAGTATTCACTAAGAATACTACCACTAAGGCCACAATTATACCAACTTCAAGGGCATCAATATGAACCTCATGAATTTAGCAACAAGAAAATATCATCATATCCACCATGCAATTACTTTCGTATACCACAATTCGCTCATTAAGCAAATTACCACAATACTACCAAAACTCATCCAAACATAGCAATTGATTCATTTCTTGCTATCACATTCTTACTTAGAAATCATGTAACCATGGTATATCATTTAACATTATGAAAAATCATGCATATTGCAAGTAGTAAGAATAACGGGTTAAACGGTAGCATATCCACTACGTTTACTTACCTCTAATGTCGAAGCGACGAAATCACACGCGTTTAGAAGCAAAACCGCCTGTCCAAAAAGGTACCACTCAGCACACATTACAACAATGAAAACACAACTCTCGAAGAAAAGATATCGCTAAGCCCCAAAACCCCACAACATCCTTACCCGCGTAACGGTTCTACAATCTTTCCACTGCAGCGGCGCTGCTTAACATTTTTCTATCTTTAAAAATATAAAACTAATCATAGCAAAAGATATATATTTCGATTCCTCACTTAAATACCTACACTTTTTATGTACATCATATATTTTTATCTTGTCATTAACAAGGTGATATCTAATACACAAAACAGAGGACGTCCTCTGTTCTGAAAGTCTGGATAGCCGACTTGTAACGCGTCCCCAGAGCAGATCAAGGCTCTAAAAATTCTGGTTCTTTTACAACAGCTAGAGTACTGAATTCCCTACCTTTTTCTCAATTATGACCAAAAATTTAAAAATCATCTTCTACCCCTAATTCCCATCTGAACAGCGGTCTGTCCCTGTCTGCACCCCTGACGGACAGTGAGATTCCAGACCCTGGTACGCCTAAATTACATGGCCAAAAAATCTGGAAAAATACAGTAGATGTGTATCATCGTCCTCTATATTTTTCCTTTTGGGGAGACCCTCGGGAAAAATCTTCTTAGGGGTCTAAACCGCACAAACAGTAACATCGCGCGATTGGATCTACAGACAGTCAACCGGGATTCTCTAATCGGGAGTTTCCACAATGCTAATCCCCACAAAACTTGGACCAAGAACCCTAAATTCAGTAGAAAACAGAGGGATTAGGGTGAGAGAGAGTTACCTAGGGGAATTCCTCGAAATCACTCTTCTTCTTCTTATTTTCTCCTCTTTTCTTCCCTCCTTCTCCCTTCTCTTCCTCCCTTTCTTCCCTTCTTCCTTTTCTTCCTTTCTTTTCAGCCATGGCAGCCTTGGGGAGAGAGAGAGGGCAGGGAGGACGTCCAAGAAGGGGTGGGGGCTGCCAAGGGGTGGGAGGGGGCTTGGCTAGGGTTTGGGGAAAGAAAAAAGGGGTAGCTTGGGCCCCCTTTGGGTTGGTTGGCCCAAATTGGCTAGGCCCTCCTCTAGGAAGCCCAAATTCTATATTTTTTAATGAATTAAATTCATTCTTTTATTTTGGATAATTTCCCAAATTAATTTCCGCCTCCCGCGATTCACCGAAAAAACGGGAAACTCCCCATTTTTTAAAAAACCTACGCCGTATCGACGATCAGGATATTATCTTGGCTAGGCCCCCTTTGAGGAGGATTGGCTGCGCTGCAGACTTTTGAAACATTCCCTGGCCTTATCTTCTCTCTCTCTCTCGCACCATTGCGAGAAGCCGTTCGAGAATTGGCTGGCGGCATGAGGGGGACGCAAATATTGGCCTCTTTCATACATTTGCTAGACACCGCAAGCAGAAAAATTTCATAGCCAAACTGGTTGATGGAGAGCAGGTGCTTACCAATCATGTTGAAAAGGAGTGGGCTGTGTTTGATTTCTACAATGGGCTCCTTGGATTATCTCTGGATAGAGAGCACACCATTAATCTAGAGGAGATGAACATCGAGTCTCATGACCTTGCAGCACTTGAGGTCCCTTTTCTGAGGAGGTTTGGAAAATCATCTGTCAACTACCTATGGATAAAGCACCTGGACCCGATGGGTTCACAGGTCGCTTTTATAAAGCTTGTTGGCCAATTATGAAATCTGATATTATGGCAGCCATTTCAGCAGTCTGGAAGGGCAATTTTGGCAATTTTGGGCTGCTCAATTCAGCCTATATCACTTTAATTCCTAAGAAAGATGAGGCTTTGCACATCAAGGACTTCCGACCCATTAGCTTGGTGCACAGCTTTACTAAATTGGTCACCAAAATTCTTGCCAATAGACTTGCTGTCCGGCTCCACCAGATGGTATCTCCAAATCAGAGTGTCTTTATAAAAAGGATGGTTCATTCAGGATAACTTCATATTGGTGCAACAGTTGGCAAGGTTTCTACATCAACAAAGGTAGCCTCGTATCCTTCTCAAGCTAGATATCACAAAAACCTTTGATTCAGTTTCTTGGTCGTTTATCCTTGAGGTTTTGAGGAATTTGGGATTCGGCTCCATTTGGTGTGACATGAACGCACCTCCGTGTTCACTTTTTGTGTTGGCCATCTTGTTCCCAAGCGAACGAATGCTCAAGTCTGGGTTACTTCTACCACTTACGCGAAAAGTCGAGTGCGCCTTTGAGCATTGAGGATATTCTGGTGGTATGTGAGTACTCTGACGTATTTCCTGAAGAGCTTACAAAGATGCCACCAGAAAGAGACGTGGAGTTTAGAATTGATCTTGTTCCGGGTACTCGACCTATTTCTATATCCCCATACCGTTTAGCACGACCACTCCAAGAAGAGTTGAAGAAGCAATTGGACAGGTAGTTGTCCAAGGGGCTGATTCGCCGTAGCGTGCCACCTTGGGGAGCCCCTGTTCTATTCACTGAGAAGAAGGATGGGAGTTGGCGCATGTGCATAGACTATCATGCTTTTAATCGGGTCACCATCAAGAATAAATACACATTGCCTCGTATTAAGGACTTTTTTGATCAATTGAAGGGAGCCAAGGTGTTTTTTAAAATTGATCTACAATCTAGGTATAATCAGATTCGAGTACGGGAGCAAAATATTGAAAAGACAACTTTCGCCATAAGGTACGGGCACTATTGAGTATAAAGTTATGTCCTGTAGACTAACAAATGCCCCTGCTATCTTTATGGAGATGATGAACAACATGCTACACAAGTATTTGGATGACTCTGTAATTGTGTTCATCGATGATATTATTCCAAGATGGAGAAAAAGCATGAACGGCATTTGAGACTCGTGCTTGAGACTCTGAGGGATAATCAGTTCTTTGCCAAGTGGAAAAGTGCGAGTTTTGGATATCTGAAGTGGGCTTCCTAGGTCATGTGATTAACTAGGAGGGCATTTCAATAGATCCAGCCAAGATTTCTATAGTAGTAGATTGAAAGAGACCATCTAATGTTAAGGAGGTGAGAAGTTTTCTGGGCATAGCGGGTTATTACGGACGTTTTGTGAAAGACTTCTCCATTATTGCCAAGCCAATGTCTCAACTCATGCAGAAGTGTGTGAAATTCCAGTAGACCGACGAAAGCAAGCGCAGTTTCAATACTTTGAAAGAGAAGTTGGTAACTGCCCTTGTTCTCACTCTTCTTGAGCCAGGAAAGCGATTTATAGTCTACTCGGATGCATCGCGAATGGATTTGGGTTATGTGCTCATGCAAGATAGCAAAGTGGCCATGTATGCCTCGCAACAACTGAAAAAGCATGAGCAGAATTATCCCACTTACAATTTAGAGCTTGCCACAGTGGTTTTCGCTCTAAAGATTTGGAGGCACAATTTGTATAGAGAGTCCTGTGATATTTTCACTTACCACAGGAGCCTCAAGTACATCTTTACTCCGAAGGAATTGAATTTGAGGCAAAGAAGATGGTTGGAACTGATCAAGCACTATGATCTTACTATCCAGTACCATCCAAGCAAAGCAAATGTTATTGTTGATGCCCTTAGTCGCAAGACGACACCCTCCACTCTAGGCTGTCTCATTCCTGACTTTGAACGAATGGGAATTTCGTATTGTTATGTTGGTACAGCATAGGTTGAGATGCGGTTGTTGTTGGAATCAGCAATTCCAGAACAAGAAGTGCAGCGACATGATCAGTTTCTTCAACAAGTGAAGAAGCACATCGATGAAGGGAAAACGGGGGATTTCAACCTTGGTGAGTCGGGCGCATTGCGGTTTAAGAGCCGCCTTTGTGTGCCACAAAAAGCTCAAGTCAAGGATGAAATACTGAGGGAAGCCCATCTTACCCCGTACACAGTACATCCTAGTGATAACAAGATGTATCGAGATTTGAAAAAGAGCTTTTGGTGGAAAAGAATGAAAGTGGATGTGGCTCGCTATGTAGCATCCTTCGGGATTTGCCAGCAAGTGAAGTCTGGGCATAAGCGCCCCGCTGGGCTACTGCAGCCTTTAGATGTCCCCCAATGGCCATGAGATGATGTTACTATGGACTTCGTAGTTGGCTTACCCCGCACTCAACGAGGTAAAGATGCGATTTGGGTAGTGGTGGACCGATTCAGTAAGTCCACGCACTTCATCCCTATTCGCATGACAAACTCGGCAAGTTATTTGGCACGCATCTATGTGTATGAGATAGTCAGGTTGCATGGTGTGCCCAAAACAATAGTATCGGACAGAGATGCTAAGTTTGTCTCCAAGTTTTAGGAGAGTTTGCAAAGTGCTCTAGGTACGAAACTTCAGTTTAGTATCGCTTTCCACCCACAGATGGATGGATAGTCTGAACGCACCATACAAACCCTAGAGGACATGCTGAGGTCCTGTGTTTTGTCATGGAAAGGTAGCTGGGAGGATCAGTTGGCACTCGCGGAGTTCGCCTACAATAACAGCTACCACTCAAGTGTTCGGGCAGCGCCATTTGAAGTTTTGTATGGGCTGAAATGTAGATCACTCTGTTGGGATGCCGTAGGCGAGAAGGCAGTCCTGGATCCGGATTGGGTCCAACAAACAGTGGAACGAGTGACAGAGGTTAGACAGAATTTACTTGCTGCCTAGAGTAGGCAGAAAAGTTATGTGGATGTTAGGAGGCGAGATTTAGAATATGAAGTGGGGGATCATGTGCTTTCGAGAGTGTCACCCACTAAGGGAATTATGCGATTTGGTACCAAAGGGAAGCTTAGCCCATGGTACATCGGGCCATTTCCGATTCTAGCATGAATTGGAAAGTCTATGTGAGGAGTACATAATATGTTTCATGTTTCTATGTTGAAAAAATACTTAAGAGATCCGGAGCATAGAATTGCTCTAGAGTCGTTGTCCCTTAAGCAAGACCTCACCTTCAAGTCTCGTCCAGTTCAGATTCTGGAGGAATCAGAGAAGATGTTGAGGCACAGAACGTTAAAATATGTTAAAGTACAGTGGTCGCAACAGTCTGAGCGAAAGCAACGTGGGAGTTGGAGTCCCGCATGCGCGAGAAGTACCCGGAGTTGTTCACTACGGGTATGAGTTAGAATTGTTTGCTGTTTAATATAATTCGCTTTGTTCTTGCATAAAGAACTGAGTTTCAGAATTCGGGATCGAATTCTGTTAAGGGGGGTAGAATGTAGTACCTAGGCTCGGCCCGGCCTAGCCCATGCTTTGCCCATATAAGAGAGGGGCGGGAGGAGGGAGAAGGCAAAAGTCGATTTGCTCCCCCCTGAGCTCTCGTTGCTTCGGTCGCTACCAGCTGCTGCGCCTCACGGCACGCACCTTCTTCCCGCGCTTGCCATCCTTGTCGCCGTCACCCAGCTACCTTTGCCGAGCGCCGTTGCTGCCCTACTACTGCGCCCACTCGTAGTTGCCTAGCATCGCCCCAACCCTCATGCGCCACCGTTCCTAGCCTCGCTGACCTCGCGCCTCGCCGTTGCCTCCCCTTGCTCTGCAGGCCATGCGCCGTAGCTGCCCTTCCGGCTACACGCCGCGTAGGAAGGAGTCGAGGGGGAAGCCTGGAGCCAGCCGGGGGTGGAGGCTGGCCAGCTGGTGAGAGAGGAAGGGGAGGAGAGGGGCGCCAGCGTGGGGAAGAGCAGGGAGAAGCCGGTGGCGTGAGGAAGAGAGGGAAGAAGGGGGAGTCGGCCGTGGGAGGAAAAGGGGACGAGAGGCACCAGCGTGAGAAAAAGGGAGAGAGAAGGAAAAAAGAAAAGAGGGAAGAAAGAGAAAGAAGAGGAGCGGCCGGGCGTGGAAAAGAAGGAAAAAAAGAAGGGAAAAGAAGAGAAATGGGAAGAAAAAAAGGAGGGAAGCCTGATCTGGCACCAGATCTGTCAGATCCGACCAGAAAGCGACAAACTGTGCCCTAAATTAGTATGTCGATTAAACACCGGGACAACAGGAAGGTGTCCAGTGAAAGGGAGATCAGCTATACTGGGTTTATGCGTAAAAGCGACGTTATTTGCTTATATGTGTATGTATTGCGTTAGCAGTGAATTGAAATGGTTAATGCTCGCTTGGTGTGCGGTTCGAGTGCAGTGCCGTCCACCACGTCGTCCGTCGAGTTAACGAGCACGTGCATGGTAAAACAATAAATTTGTGTTGAATGATTGCTATGTGTCTTTCCATGCCATGATCAATAGCATTTAAGAAATAGGGTATATGATTATGTGCTAATCATCTTGAGAAGTACTGTTTATGAGTAAACATCCTTATTTGAAGAGTTTTGCATCATGCAAAGTGCATAAGAGTCAGATTGGTGAGAAAGTCTTATGACTAGTTCGGAGTGCTCTTGAATTAAGTCCTACAAAGGCAAGCACCTCCACGGGGTGAAGGGAGAGGGTGACATCGACAGGTGTACCGTCCGCTATACCGGTATAAGCTACAGTTACAGGTGCATTGTATGAAAAGAGATATAGACAGTGATACAGTTACAGATATTTGATTTACAGTTTACAGTTTAAGATGTATTGTATTTTATTGCACTGCATAAAGAGTGATACAGATAGTGATACAATTACAGAGGTTTGACTTACAGTTTACAGTAAATAGGTTTCTGATTCACAGAGACATGATTCTGATTCTGATGATTAGCTTTATAGTTCACAATAGGCGTGATATACGATTCTGATGGTTTGACTTCTGATTCCACATAGATGTGATTTATAACTTATAGTCATAGAATTGGTTACAGTTTAGAGATATGGATGGATGAACTGCTTTATCGTGTACTTGCTGAGTTTTCGAACTCACCCTTACTTTGTGTTTTTTACGGTGATCCGGAGTAGGGCTGTAAAAAAAGCTCGAGGCTCGCGAGCTACTCAGGTTCGGCTCGCTCTAGACTCGATTCGAGCTTGGTCGAGCTCCAAACGAGCCGAATTCGAGCTTCTTTCTAAACTCGTGAGCTTTAACGAGCTGAGCTCGGATATTCGCGAGCTCACGTCCAAAATCCTCCGACCCAAAATCCCTCCCACCTCCCCTCTTAAATTCCCCACCCGGCCGAAAGCCCCCCGTGTCCCCCGGCCCGCGCACCCGCGCCCCCCCGCCCCACCGCGCCCAAATCCCCCCGCGCCCCCCGCGTCCCCCCGCACCCAAATCCCCGCGGCCGCCCGCCCCGGTGCTCGCGCGCCCCTCCCTCCTGTTAGTAAAGTAGGCAAATTACGGTATATTTTAATCCAGAAATTAACAATTAAAACCATGACAAGTATTGTGCTAATCTTGCTCGATTTTAGAACACTAAACAATGCAACTAACTCTAAGAACGATCGAAAAGATCGAGAGACAAAGTATTATACCCGAGGCGGGGCGGTGCGGAGGCACCGGATGCGCCGTTACGCTCGATCGACATGGCGGTTGTTCGATGTAGTCGATCTCAGTTGGTGCAGGACGAGGTACGAAGTGCAGTTCCTTGAACGATGAACGACCTTCTGGAATTTGTCGTACTTTCCGTGTACTGGAATGCCACCGGGAAATAGCCGATCACGTCGTGTACAGAAGTGAGCAGTCGCGCTGAGCGCTCCCCAAAAACCTGATCGCCCGCCTATCCGTGCAGATATCGCGGTGGGCGTGGTTCGGAGGCTGCTCTCCCAAGCGCTTTGCGCGCGCGAGGAGCTAGGGCGGGGAAGCGAAGCGTATCAACCAGAACAATGGAGAATAACCTTTTATGTGTTGCATGAGGAGGAAGCCATCAAGTGCCATCAATCACCAGTAACCACCACAAAGCGTCAGTTGCTAGACAAGTCACTGAATGCCATATTCAATCTTGCGTGTAACACACTTCCACCCTTTTCAACTTCTCAACAGGTTAAGTGTATTTAAAGATTATTACTCCTAGCATTAATTATGGGCCTTAGAATTTATTAGATTTAATTGAAATAAAATATTGGCCAACCCAATTAATTCCAATAATCCCCACCAAATTCCAAGGCACATAAGAAATACTCTCAATTCCACTGTTGTTTGATATACCAGTGTTTTGATGGAGACTGTTAAGTTGAACATCCACCTAGGTCAGAGGTTACACTCATCCACAACTGAACAATGGACTATGCCTTGAATTGACAGTTTTGTGCGAACAAGCTTTACCAAAGCCCTTTACTGGTACTAGGCTGCCAAATGCATCCCCTCGGTTTGGAGCGTATAAGTCATACTCCCTGGCCTTTCATGAACTTCTAGAGATCACCCAATCTCATAAACTGTGACCAGCAGTCAAGCTCAAATAGGTGTGTTCCTTATAAGATGTTCTGTAGGACAACATCTCTGCTAAACCAGGCCACTCGGAACACATTAAGGTATAAACCAACCTGCCATACAGATTAGGAGAGAAATGCATCTTTAATGGAATATGCCTTTTGCAAAGGTTCTCTCCTCCCAGTCAGCGTATAGCTTGTTTCACCACCCTACTTCACGGGATCTCCGATCACATAGGATAGGTTACCTCTACAGCATGACTCATGTGGGTCTCAGGCCCATTTCCTTCGATGCATCATCTATCACATTACGTGATAGACCCTTTGTAATTGGTGCGCGCAAGTTCTTAGCCGTCTGGACATAGTCCAACGCTATTACTCCGGAGTTTTTCAGTTTCCTGACAGACTTCAACCGCCTCTTCACATGCCTTGATGACTTCATGTTGTCCTTAGAATTGTTCACCTTGACAATCACCGTTTGATTATCACAGTTCATCAAGATAGCCGGTATCGGTTTTTCAACAACCGCAAATCCATAAGGAGTTCACGAAGCCACTCGGCCTCAACGATGGCGGTGTCTAATCTTTGTGAGTTACCGCTTCCATTGTTGACCTCGTTAAGATGGTGCGCTTGCAAGACTTCCATGAAACAGCGCCACCTCCAAGTGTGAACACATATCCACTTGTGGCTTTAATCTCATCGAAGATCGTAATCCAATTTGAATCACTAAAACCCTCTAGTACCCTAGGGTACCCGGTGTAGTGAATACCATAACTCACAGTGCCCTTAAGATAGCGCATTACTCTCTCAAGAGCAGGCCAATGATCATCTCCTGGGTTTGAGACAAACCGGCTTAGTTTGCTCACGACAAGCGAGATGTCGAGCCTCGTGGCGCTACCTAAATACATAAGTGAGCCAATAATCTGAGAATATCTCAACTGATCTCTTGTTATCCTTTTATTTTTCCGCAATATCACACTAGCATCATAAGGTGTTGGAGCCGGCTTGCAATCACTATATCCAAAGCGACTCAAGACTTTTTCCACATAATGGGATTGTAAAAGTGTAACCCCACCATCACCTTTTCTCACTAGCTTTATATTTAGGATAACATCAGCCTCTCCCAGATCTTTCATCTCAAAATTTTGAGACAAAAATTCCTTGACCTCCTTAATCACATTAAGGTTTGTCCCAAAGATCAGTATGTCATCAACATACAAGCACAATATCACTCCTTCATCTCCACCATAGCGATAGTACACACATTTGTCAGCTTCATTCACAACAAAGCCAGTAGATGTTAAGGTCCTATCGAACTTATCATGCCATTGCTTAGGTGCTTGTTTAAGGCCATACAAAGATTTCAACAATTTACATACCATTCCTTCTTGACCTTTGCTACAAATCCATCCGGTGATCCATATAAATCTCCTCCTCTAACTCTCCATTTAGGAAATCTGTCTTAACGTCCATCGATGAGCGAGAAGACCATGAGAGGCTGCCAAAGAAAGTAGCACTCGGATTGTAGTCAATCGGGCAACCGTGAGTAAGTATCGAAAAATCTTCGCCTTCTTTCCGGTATAACCCTTGGCCACAAGCCTTGCTTTGTACTTTTCAATCGTACCATCAGGCCTAAGCTTTTCTTAAACACCCACTTACATCCCACGGGTTTGCACCGTGGGGCGATCAACAACCTCCCAAGTTCCATTAGATATAATAGAATCCATTTCACTCCGTCTTGCCTCCTTCCAATAGTCGCGTCGGAGATGAATATGCCTCATCAATGGTTCTTGGAGTGTCATCCACGAGGTATACAATGTAGTCATCACCAAGCGACTTTGCGTCCTTTGTCTCTTACTCTTTCGAGTAGCTACGGTGTTATCTTCCTCGAGATTTTCCACAAATGTTTGTTCAATGTGTTCTATCGGATCAAGCGATTGGGGTTAATGATGGTTCTTGACTAGATGAGCTAGGCACCTCTTTCATCGGAAACACATTCTCAAAAAATGTAGCATCTCTGGATTCCATAATTGTACCAACATGCATGTCAGGTACTCCAGATTTTATTATTAAGAACCTATAACCCACACTGTGAATAGCATAACCAAGAAAAACACGATCCACGGTTTTGGTCCAAGCTTGCGCTTCTTTGGAATTGGCACATTAACCTTGGCCAAACAGCCCCAAGTCCGCAAGTATGACAGATTTAATCTTTTCTTTTCCCATTCCTCGAATGGTGTTACATCTTTATTCTTTGTAGGAACTTTATTTAGGACATGACTTGCAGTCAATATAGCCTCACCCCACCATTCCTTGGAAAGTCCCGCTGTGTCTAACATGGAGTTAACCAACTCAGTTAGAGTGCGGTTCTTTCTTTCAGCAATCCCATTAGATTGAGGTGAATATGGAGGCGTCCTCTCATGAATAATACCATGTTCCTCACAAAATAAAGTGAACTCATTTGAAAAATATTCTCCACCACGATCCGACCTTATCCGCTTGATCTTTCTCTCAAGTTGGTTTTCTACTTCAGCTTTATAGATCTTAAAATAATGCAAAGCTTCATCTTTTGTTTTCAAGAGATACACGTAGCAAAATCTAGTACAATCATCTATCAACGTCATGAAATATCTCTTACCACCTTTAGTCAACACACCATTCATCTCACTCAAATCAGAATGAACTAGTTCTAAAAGTGCCAAGTTTCTCGCCTCCGCAGGCCTTGTGAGGCTTCCGAGGTTGCTTCGATTGCACACACACATGGCATTTAGAACCTTTGACCAAAGTGAATTTCGGGATTAAACTCAAACTAGCTAGCCGTGTCATGCAACCAAAATTAATGTGACAAAGTCGCGAATGCCAAACATTAGACTCATCAACATTACACACATGGTTAACAACATTGTTGTACATGTCCGATAAAGAAAAGCGGAACAAGCCTCCGCTCTCATAGCCTTTTCCAACAAATGTCCCATATTTAGACAATACACATTTATTGGATTCAAACACAAGTTTATAACCATCTCTACACAATAGAGAACCGCTAACAAGATTCTTCTTTATTAAGGGGACATGCTGCACGTTCTTTAGTGCAGGATCTTTCCCAGTAAACTTGAATCGACCATGCCAACACCAAGAATGTAAGTATGCGTTCCATTTCCCATCAACAAGGAAGAATTCCTCCCGACCGATAAGATGAAAATAAGGAAATGTCGGCACATACATGAATATTCGCTCGGTGTCAACCCACCACTCGGTGAATGACAGATGAAAGAACGATGAGGTAATAGATTACCGTACCGACGTTCGTCTCGGTCTACCAATAATCATATTAGCTGACTTTTACGCTTATCCTTCTTGATGCGGACAATCCTTAGCCCAATGGCTAGAATTACCGCACACAAAGCGATTGCCCTTCTCCTTGTTCTTCTTCTTAAAAGTGGTTGTTTGATTAATCTTACGCTTGTTTTCGGCTTATTCTTCTTTTTCTTATTGTGGAAGCCATTGAAGTTTTCTTCGCACCAAATTGGCGCTAGAACTTCCGTCAATTCCTTTCATGAGTGTCTTTTGCCCTTGCCTTCTCCTCAACATCCAAAGAGCCAATGAGGTCACCACATCTGAACTCTTGTCTCTTATGTTTTAGAGAAGTGGCAAAACTCGACCAAGAGGGTGGCGACTTAGCAATAATGCCTCTGCCACAAACTTGTCCGGCAACACGCGCGTGAAATATTCGAGTTCTTTTGCCGAGCTCGAATCTCATGATCTGCTCTACTACGTAGCGGTCATCAACCATCGATAATCGTAGAACTTCTCCATGACGTCTGACTCACTCCGGCATCGAAACACGAACTTAGCCTCGAGTGCATCCCACATCCTTGCGATCGGCGGCGACATATACACATCCACGATGCTTTCACCCGACCACTAATTACGGCACCACGAAACAGGTTATCGTGAACCTCGAATGCGCTCTCCACCGAGAAAGCGTTCGCCAGTTTACCCCGATGCACGTAATATACATGCATGGTCACACCATAGCACCATTCGCACGCCATCTCTTGTAGTTAGTGCCATCGAACACATTCGGTTTCAGCGCATGCAAAGCCAAGATAACAAAAATTGCCTATCGAGTTTTGGATTGTTAGTAAAGTAGGCAAATTACGGCATATTTTAATCCGAAATTAACAATTAAAACCATGACAAGTATTGTGCTAGTATCTTGCTCGATTTTAGAACACTAAGCGATGCAACTAACTCTAAAACGATCTCAAAAGATCGAGACAAAGTATTATACCCAGAGGCGGGGCGATGCGGAGGCACCGGATGCGCCGTTCTGCTCAGTCGACATGAGCAGTTGTTCGATGTAGTCGATCTCAGTTGGTGCAGGACGAGGTACGAAGTGCAGTTCCTTGAACGATGAACGACCTTCTGGAATTTGTCGTACTTTCCGTGTACTGGAATGCCACCGGGAAATAGCCGATCACGTCGTGTCTGAGAGTGGCGATCGCGAGGCGCTCCCCAAAACTCGATCGCGCCTATCCGTGCGAGATATCGCAGCTGGACGTGGTTCCGGAGGCTGCTCTCCCAAACGCCTGTGCGCGCAGGAGCTAGGACGGGGAAGCAGAAAAGCAGCGTATCAACCAGGAACAATGGAGAATAACCTTTTTATGTGTTGCATGAGGGAGGAAGCCATCAAGTGCCATCAATCACCAGTAACAGCCACCACAAAGCGTCAGTTGCTAGACAAGTCACTGAATGCCATATTCAATCTTGCGTGTAACACACTTCCACCCTTTTCAACTTCTCAACAGGTTAAGTGTATTTAAAGATTATTACTCCTAGCATTAATTATGGGCCTTGGAATTTATTAGATTTAATTGAAATAAAATATTGGCCAACCCAATTAATTCCAATACCTCCTCTCCCCCACCCCGTGGCCCGTCCCCCTCCCCCCGCCGCCCCTCCTCGCCCGCGCGCCTCCTCTCCCCGCCGCCTCCCCGCCCCCCGCGCCCCTGTTCGCCTCCCTCCTCTCTCACCCCAGCACCGCCCCTCCTCGCCAGTCCCCTTCCTCTCCCCGTCGCCGCCGCCGCCCCGCCCGTCCACCCGTCCCCTCCCGCCCCTCTCCTCGCCCCGCCGCCCCTCCTCCCAGCCGCCTCTCCTCGCCCCATGGCGCCGCCTCTCCTGGCCCCACCGCGCCCCTCCTCGGCCAGATCGTCGGATCCGGCTCCGCGCCGGCCACCCGCCGCCGCTCGCCTCTTCCCCGCCCGGCGGCGAGGCCACCTCGCGCCGGCCGCCCGATGCCGCCACCGCTCGGCGCCCCTCCTCTCCCCCGCCGTCGGCGCCCCTCCTCGACCCGGATCCAGCCAGATCTCTCCCCCGCCGCCGGCGCTCCTCCTCGTCGGCCCGCCAGCAGGTACGCCCTCCGGCCCTCGGCACCGAGCCCTGCCGAGCCTACACGACCCTTCCGAGCCGAGCTCGAGCCCAGCTTGAAGCTCGATGCAATCTCAAGCTAGCTCGAGCTCGGCTCAAATTTTTATCGAGCTTGAGCCGAGCCAGGTCAAGCTCGCTCGAGCTCGGCTCGTTTACAGCCCTAATCCGGAGTGACGACATGTATTGGAATGGGAGTAGTTCCTAAATGTTACTTAAAGCATTCCCCAATCCGGAACATAACCTAAATATTACTAAGCAATGCAGTAGAAATGGTGGATTGTAGCATACTATCTTAGTCTAGATGTTTTGGAGCAGCCTGGAGCCGAGTATCTTCTCACAAATAATTCAAGTTCAAACAAGCCTAACGAGCCGAGCCAAGCTTCCTTACAAGCCGAGCTGAGCCCCTTTTTTAGCTCGTTAGCCTAATGAGCCGAGCCGAGCCACCGCCTTACTGAGCCGAGCCAGCTCAATATCCACCCCCTAAATTAGGTGCTAAGAATGCCACACGCAGTTGCACTACAAGCAGTGGCATTAACAATTGGATCCAATTTTGAAAATCAGTTGAGGCCAAGCTCCATCTTTGGAAATATTAAAAATATTATCTAATAAAAGATTTCCTTTTGACACCAAAGGTCAATAAAAAAGGAAGATTTTTGTAGATGTACACTCAGGCCCAAAAAAATCATCCACAAGAGCTCACCTGAATAGGCCTGTCTGCCTTGTTAATAACCTTTAGAGTTAAAGCCCGGCGATGAAGGTTGAGGATTATGCGACCTGAGCTGAAATGTACTTCACCAGGAGATTCGTCGACATCACTCCCAGAGAACTTTTCACATGATGGTACTGTAACAGTTTAATAATTTTTGTATGGTTAATTTTCGCTTATTAACTTTTCTAGAACAATTGAATATTTCAGTAGATTCTATGGAACAGGGAGATCACCACAAATTCCATAAATTCATTGTTCTAAGAATCCTTCAAGCATATAATTAAAAATGCAAACTTTTTTAAGTGAACCATGACAACCTGGGAGAAAAGAACCACGCAGTGCTAGCTCCAAATTTCCGTCATCAGAAGAAATAGGGTCATGTACATTAATTAGTTTTGTTCCATCCACAAATGTTCCTTCAACCTAGAAGAAGTGGTAACAATTGAGACAATAGTTTTAGAAACTTTCTCTGAAAAAGGATGATTGTCAAGCAAACGAAGGTCCTAGGATGGAGGAAAATTATCAATATCATTTAGTATGAGCAAAGAAACGACCTGCACAGTGTCTAAAAGGTGTGGAACAGCTGGAAGAACTTGTCTCCTGATAGGCAATGCAAAAAGAAAACTATGAGAGATTAAGGGTTGTGGCACAACAAGGACATCAATAGGTGAAGACAGTAATTAATCAAAAGTATAACATAAGTACTACAAGAGAACTGCAGTACGACGTACTAAGTTGTTTTTATGAAGGTCAGTACGAATAATAAATCTATGCCTTAGACAATGGATATAACTAACATAGCCCTAAAAATACTTCCATATTAGAAGCAAGATGTGAGCAAGTACAAATTAACACAGGAGCTCAACAGGTGGCCCCCAAATTTCACATACCTTATGCATTTCACACAAAACAAAAAAATTATTCTAGCTATTCTTCAATGATGATAAGGCTGGTTTTAGCATTGTGTAGTGTTTATTATGAGCTAGTATGTCTCTGGTAAAGTCAGCCCCAGTTAAATTATTTGCAGCCAGTAAACTAATTTTTAAAAGCCTCAAGGATTCAAAAATTCAAATTACTCAAGCCAGGATTGTCTATTTTTCATCTGAGCTCGACAGTTCCAAATGTGTCATTCCAGTTTGTGAGATAAACATAATTTGTTCGACGTGGCTGACTGGGCACTGTAAATTTGTTCACTTGCTCCTATTGCAGAACCATGTTGTTGAACCCAAACAGCATCACTGAGCCATCGTCGTTGCATGGATTTGTGGCCGACACCCACTACTTAGCCCCTGAGACCCTGATATGCTAATATGGTACCAATGTTCATTCTTTTTTTAGACTGGATCACCATTGTTAGTGAGGAGAGAGGAACAAGGTAACGGTTCGAAGTAGCCCAAGATTAGGAAAGAGGTAGCCATGGGCGATGTTTCGGGATTTTTTCTTTTGGTTTTACTTCAGTGATCGTGGGAGAGAGTCTGATGAATTTGAAGAGTAGCCAACCATCCATTGGTGCTCGTGTATTCTAGAGGAGCCTTGGACAGATGATAAGGGTAGGTGGATGGTATTTCATGGGTAATTATCTTCAATTTTAAGGGGTACGTTGGGCGCGCGAGATAGATGGCCTAAATCTTATCTCATAGTCAGATCGGAGGACTTCAGAGTGTGGAGAGAGAAAGAATCATTACCAACTTGTATTTTAAAGCAGTAGAGATAAGATTCTACGTAGTGCTGGCTATTGAGTTTTTTTTTACAAAATTGACATAATTCGATATAAAATTATTTTATTTATCGCTTAAGACGTTATTTTAAATATAAGCTAACAAGTCACTATCGAGCTATGCCTCGAAAATCTTTATTCATTCAAAATAAATTTAGGGCCTGTTTGATATAGCTGTGGTTTTTGGCTTTTGGCTGAAAATTTTAAATTTTAGCTGTTTGCGACAAAGATTACAGACAGAGAGATAATTGCTTGCGATTTTGGATTGTACAGATGTTGGACTTTTAATGTGTACTACAATTAACTTGTAGACCCCGTCTTGAAAAAAATACTCCGTTTAAAAGTTAGATACTGTAGCAAAACCAAAAGCCGCTTTTAAAAACTGAAAAGAACATGCCTTTATTTTAATTTTACACCCATTAACTTTATATTTATTGGGTCCCAACCAGCGCCATGGCTCCACCACCCAGTGTCCCCAACCGCCTCAACTCTTCGTCAATATAGCCATTGCACTGTCCAATGCATCCATCATAGCTGTCCAAACGGGTCGGGCTTCAACGGGCCGCACCGTGGCCCGTCACTGTAGACCCGGCCCGTTTAGACACGGCACGATCCGTAAACGGGCCGGCACGGCACGATCCGTAAACGGGCTGGGCCGGCACGGCATGACCTGTTTAGCCAACGGGCGGTGCCAACTCGGCACGGCACGGCCCGCCCAATTTTCAACGGGCTAGCCGGGTCGGTACAGTCCGTTTAGCCTTAACCGTTCCCAGGCCGGCACAGCACAGCATTGGGCCATGCCTGGGCTCGCACCGCGGCCCGCGGGCCGGCACGGTATGACCCGTTTATAACACGAGCCTTAACGAGTCATACCTAAACGGGTCGGGTCGAACTCGAGCCCTACCGGTACGGCCCAGTGGACAGCTACGGCATCCATCCATTCATCGATTTCTCACGTGTCCTCTCATTCCCGTGCGTATTTCCCCAATCTTCCATCTCTCACGCGCGGGACGGCGGCGGAAGGATTCGAGCCTCGCCTCGCCTCCGGTTTGCGATGCCTCGCCGCCGGTTTCCTCTTCCTTCTCATGCCCGCGTTCTTATGCATTCCGCCCATAGGCCTCATCTTCTAACCGCCGGTTTCGATCTCGATCTCTCTGTTTCTAGGGTTTGGTCGATCACGAGCCGGCCAGGCTCGAGGATTAACTAGATGCGGGGGCGCATCGCGAGGTGGCGCACGGTACACCCATCAATCTTTCTATCTCCCTGGGTTCTTCTTGGGTTTGAGCTTTTGCTGATTCGTGGCAGGGGGATTCGAGTGAGCGATTCCGCGCCGTCGTGCGGTTTTTCGCGTTGCCGTGCATCAGGCCCTCGGTAGTTAATTAAGGCGTGTTCGCCTTTGTTTGGGATTAGATGAGGTTGGCCCGTCACAAAATTCTTGAGTTATTTCCTCAAGTGGGTTTTGGTTGGAGTCTCTGACATGCCAAAATTTCTTGTGCTTCTCTGTTGGACTAGATGGATCTTTTCGAAATTGTAAATGAGGGTTTTGGACTTCGGTTTCGGGCTTCTTCGAGGAAGGATTCCCGTCGTACGATTCTTGGCGTTGTGCTTGATACGCGGTTGTAAAGCGTCGTTCTTGTTTGGATTACATGCGTGTATATATCGTTGGTTCGGGTGTAGTGGTTTGGAAGATTGTGCCATCTTGCAAAAAAAAATCTTCAATTGTTGGCTCAAATGGGTTTTTAATTCGAGTTTTTCTCTTACCAGATTGGTGGTGTAACTTGAAATTTGTTGTGTTTCTCTATTGGACGGCATGCAAAGATCTTTCGGAGTTGGCAAATTTAAGGCTGGATTACTCTGTTTGGATCCATGACCAGTCTGAATAACATGTTTCTTTTAAATATTCTTGCGCTTTTAGTATTGTTGTTTCATATTCTTTTGTGCGCTTGTCCATCATTTGCATCCATTAATGGTCCTTGCTTGTTGGGTTCATTTCCATGCTTCTTGATATGTACCCTATTGAAAGAACAATGTCGTGATTTTTGTAAACTTACTCTCCTTCCGGGTTCTTTTGGAACAGTTCACTGTGCTGACTGGAATGGATCGGTATGCCTTTGATATGCTTTATTTATCGGTAAGTTGTAACTGACAAGAGGGAAAATGATTGCTCCTTTGGATTCTTCATTCCGATCGACTTTCTTCTATAATTCCTGCTGAACTCCTAATAGTGCACCACTGCATCCATCATTTTGAGCTTTTTTGTCCTGGTTTGTTTTAATTTTAACTCTTAGTGAGCCCTTTGTGCTCAGTGCTGAATCTTTTTGGCCTCAATATTGCAATCGTCGTCGAAGGCCGCCTCGGAGCCTCCGCGGGACTCCGCGTGATGCTATGCAGCGAAGGTGCAGGTGGTGGTCATGCCCCAGACATTATTAAAGTATGTGGGGTGAAAAATGTATTGCCCTCTTCAACAAATCCAACCCAACCATTTACTTTGAACACTGTAGATGAGCACCTTGATTTGCTGGTAAGCATATTGCTTGAGCCCCAGAAATCTCATGCCAATGCTATGGATATTGCTTGAGAATCTGGTGGTCATTAATTGTGCTTCTACTGCAGATGGTTTGCCACCACCTTGATAAAAACATCCCAGAAGATGTAGCTTTTGCTGAGTCTAGAATTCGAGCAGAAACAATTGTTGCTGAGGATATCTTGCATGACATGGGAGCAATCAGTATCGTATCGTCTGATTCACAGGCTATGGGACGCATTGGAGAGGTTTGTTACATATACTTATCCTAAATTTTCCATTTTCACATTGAACAAATTTGATATCTTATGTTACTATGGATGGTGGAAAGATTGTTTAGTCAGTGTTGATGAAATGTCGTTGTAACATGTAGTCAAAGCTGTGACTTGCATCTTGCCCATAAAAACTATAATTTAGTTAATCTGTTGCTGCATTGGTATGTGATTTATGGGTACTTGTACCAGCTACGGAATTGTATGGAGGATGGAAACAATTGAACAAACATTACTTAGCCAACTACTTGCTTTATCAAAGGACTGTTATGTCAGCTATTCATCTCTTCTCGGAGATGTGTATTTGGCATGTTAATTTTGGTCAATCAGCACCATTTGTTATTTGGTTTTTCTCAATCAAGCCCCTAATCTAATTTTTGTTTATTTTATAATCTTTACAACATGAATAGCCCCATTAATCAACATTTATACATGTGCTAAACATCAACCTGTGAGGTGAATGTGATGATCAGCTAAGTCAATGTGCAAGATTTGGCAGCTATAGGATGTGGCTAACTCACGACGAGTGTGGGACCAATTAACTAGGTCCATCTTCCAAAACTGTTCCTTTTTCTTGAAGATGAAAACTTGTTTACTAACAGTTAATAAAGTGGGTGACATGCACTGATGGGAAAACAGCACTCTATCCTGATTGCATCAACTAGAGTGGTGGATAGGCAAGTATAACATAATTAGAGCATGGTTTTAAATTCAGCTGTTGTTCTGCTGTTAGCTAATCGCTAGATTTCCATATACTGGCTTCTTGGAGTTACATAAATCCAACCAATGTGATGGCTGCTACATCAACTTGCGTTCCTCTTGCACTGTAGAACACCAGCAATGCTGGTAAACTGGTGTTGATATAATGATATCATGTATTGTAGTTAAACACCAAGTAGGAAAGCTACTTAGTGAGTTTTATGCACCAACTAGTTCATCCAAAGCTTAAGATGTTGAGAAAAGGTGGGAATATACTCATGCTTCAAAACTTCCTCTCACATCTAAACTTCCTCATTCCTAAGATGTGGACTCAAAGTGAGCTGCAATTTTTTTCCTTAAATTGTACTTGTCAGGTCTTGAACTCAAGACCTTTGGCTCTGATACCATATCGAGTTTCAAATACCTACAAGTTCACTGAAATGCTTAAGATCATACTTCAACAGCTAGAAACTTTAGTTTACTAAAAGCAGAAAAGTCAACCCCGAGGACTGTGTAAGGTGCAAAAATGTTTAAGCAACCCATTCTTTCCAATTGGCTCAGTGAATAGCTCAAGGTTCTGCCTGTGTCAACTTAAGAGTAAGAAAGTGGTTTGATGGAGCCACTGTACTTGCCGAATTTTGGAAAAGGCAAACTACTTACATTGGCCATCCGAAGGGTTGGGCTGTGCCATTCATCATGGATGATAGTATTATTGCTGGATATCTGAACATTTATGGACTTGGTAGTCCATATGCAGTAAACACGTCCAGGCAGAACGATTGTTGCTTTGCTTGTATCTTCACTGGCAGATCCATATAATTGTTGATGCATTTGCTGTGTCTCATGATTCATGAAAGTGCCCTCCATTCTAGTGACTGCTGTAATTGTTGCTGGTTGTCAATCATCTGCTACTATATAGCTACTAACTACTTAGTGCTGATCCAAACACTACTTGCATGTTACAAGTCAGTATTTCTTCTGTTTTGAGTAAAATAGTTAATGTCAGTCCATCTTATTATCTACAGATGATTGCATTTTTTTTCATTTTATGTGTCAATTTGTTAGAGCGTACCATATTGGCTACTAATTTATCTTGTAAATCAGATAGTGCGGTAAATAGGAAATATGGTAAGTTCTGTATTATCATAAGTTTCAAGGGTAAACAGTTTTGGCCTATTTCAGATCCATTGTCAAGGCAAACCCAACTGAACTTAAAAAGCCAGTTCAGAGCTACTACTTGTGCGTATCTTGCCACCAAACATAGTTTGGGCTTGTTCTTAGATGCTTGGCCTCATCTGTAAGCTTAAAAGTCTCGTAAAGATGATGTAACCCTGTTAAAAACTTTTAATAAAAAGTAGCATTCAACTTTCTCGGAGAAGGATGAAAAATAGTTGTTTGGAGAGGCTGGACTTATGCCTCTAGATTTAGGAGAAAATTCCACTAACTGGTAACCCGGTTTACCTACATCTATTCTAATTTTATGCATTTGTTGAAACCTTTGCTTTCAGGTGATTACTCGGACATGGCAAACTGCAAATAAGATGAAAGTCCAGAGAGGAAGGTTATCTGGATTGGATGACACTGATGCTGATAAGGACAATGACAACTTCCGGATAAGAAGATATATAGCAAAATACACCATAAATCCTGCTATAGTAAATGGTTTTTCAGAGTTTGTTGGTTCTGTCGAGGTATGTGCCTCTTGAGCAACGACAATATCTCTTCTATTTATTTGCTAACCATTCACTAGAGAACAGAAGCTAGACAATTTTAGCAAGTTTTGCCATTTACTGTGAAATTATACATGTAAAAGAAAGAATTGTTTACTTTCTTTAATACACTTATATAAGTAGAGGATGACAAAGCGTAATTACTCTTTTCTTTAATTTACCTGACGATTCCTGCAATTTAGAAGAAATGACTTTGTTGGATCTATATGTTTTCTTGTAGTTTTACCATATAGCCATTTTTCCAGGAACATGTGTGCTGTCACTGTAGGTCATGAAAAGATGTTCTGCATCAGGGCCAGGGCAAGAAGTTTCTTTTTTTAGATAGTTATGATCTATTTAGATGGAACCATTTCTACAATTAAGTAGAGATTATTTTAATAATCAATATCCTTCCATATGTATCATTAGTACCACACCTAGTGAACGTCGTGCTAAGCATTTTCTCCATTATCTCAATTCAAGGGCTAACTGACCCATATTTTTCTCATAGTTCTTCCATTCTTAATATCATCTTCTGACATTTTTTGACAGGTGGGAAAATTAGCTGACCTTGTTATTTGGAAACCTTCTTTCTTTGGTGCAAAACCAGAAATGGTAATAAAGGGTGGTGCCATCGCATGGGCTAACATGGGTGATCCGAATGCTAGCGTTCCAACACCTGAACCTGTACAGAGTTCTCTGATATGCTTTCAATAGAAAAGAGTTAATTCTACTTCTGTCATAATGTTTCCATTTTGCCAGAGCATCCACTGACATTGGTACAAGAAAAACCTTCATGTGCAATTGAAATAGATAAAAACTTGCTCTTTATCCTTTTTTTTTCCATGTCTTTTATTTGAGTTACTCACCCATACTTAGTTTTGCAATTCAAACTTGCCATGAAATAGTTGCCTTGCTTTTATTTGCCTATATTTTTCCCTATGTAAATTGCAGACGACCTACCTATTTGCCTGTATTTTTTCCCTATGTAAATTGCACACGACCTACCTGCACTTTTAGATTTTTCAAATTGCTGCCCCTACTTAAATAATTGGCAATTTGCTGATTGTACTGTGGAAATGTAGTACCTCACACCATCATACGGAATCTCGAGGGTAAATTCAACTTGGTTTGCAAAATTATGACGGTATAGGTGGCAAACTACAAAATTTTAAACTGTAGGTGTATATGCATAAACCAAAACGTGAAGATGAGTCTCATGCATTTCCCCTCTTCTAACCAAGTTCCTACACAAGTTCCTTATAGGTGAAAGCCTTATAATAAAGAAAGATGTATTCATTTGTCTCGTTTGAGTCTTGATGCAGGTTATGATGCGACCTATGTTTGCTGCATTTGGAATGGCTGGAAGTTCCAACTCGATTGCATTTGTGAGCAAGGTAGGTCATCTTGAACTGTTCTAGTGCATTTTGAATGAATAGTAATGTTTGATACAACTTCACTCTAGAAAAAGTGACCATTTTGACTCTTCGAAGTCAACTAGATACAACTTTGACCATTAAAATTTGTTATTATGTATTCAAAACCTGACAATATAATACTATAAAAGTATTTTTGATAACAAGTTTACCCATCCCATTTTTTATGTCCAGTCTAAGATATTTACAGTAATATGTTTGGTCAAAACAAATATAGTTTGATTGCACTCATTCTTTCTAGGTGACACTTTCTAATGGCCCAAACAAGTGTACAACTACAGGATGTGAAGTAGGGATAGAAATATCGGAACAGGTGCAAAACCGGCGGGTGGATGGTAACGATTACCGGCCGGTTACAAGAAAACTTGAAAAAAAAAACAGATGAAATTTACGTATGAAATTTTGAATTTGGGTGGTTTGAAAACAGGTAACCGTTCCGGGTATTGGAAAAACCGCTTAAAAAAGGGGAAAACCCACTACAAACCAGCAAGAGCTAGAGAAAATCTAGCACAAAATATTGAGCCTAGTATATTTATACATATTTAGTTCATACAATAGGTAATCTAGCAAACAATAGGAGATGTGACCGTCGAGGCATACCTCCGCACGCACTCTACTTAGTATAAAGGAGACGTGACCGTCGAGGCATACCTCCGCACGCACTCTACTTAGTATAAAGGAGACGTGACCGTCGAGGCATACCTCCGCACGCACTCTACTTAGTATAAAGGAGACGTGACCGTCGAGGCATACCTCCGCACGCGCTCTACTTACTATAAAGGAGACGTGACCGTTGAGGCATACCTCCGCACGCGCTCTACTTAGTATAAACAAAGGAGACGTGACCGTCGAGGCATACCTCCGCACGCGCTCTACTTAGTATAAACAAAGGAGACGTGACCGTCGAGGCATACCTCCGCACGCGCTCTACTTAGAATAAACAAAGGAGACGTGACCGTCGAGGCATACCTCCGCACGCGCTCTACTTAGTATAAAGGAGACGTGACCGTCGAGGCATACCTCCGCACGCGCTCTACTTGGTATAAAGGAGACGTGACCGTCGAGGCATACCTCCGCACGTGATCTACTTAGTATAAGGAGACGTGACCGTCGAGGCATACCTCCGCACGCGCTCTACTTAGTATAAACGAGACGTGACCGTCGAGGCATACCTCCGCACGCGCTCTACCTAGTATAAACGAGACGTGACCGTCGAGGCATTCCTCCGCACGCGCTCTACCTAGTATAAAGGAGACGTGACCGTCGAGGCATACCTCCGCACGCGCTCTACCTAGTATAAAGGAGACGTGACCGTCGAGGCATACCTCCGCACGCGCTCTACCTAGTATAAAGGAGACGTGACCGTCGAGGCATACCTCACGCGCGCTCTACCTAGTATAAAGGACACGTGACCGTCGAGGCATACCTCCGCACGCGCTCTACCTAGTATAAACAAAGGAGACGTGACCGTCGAGGCATACCTCCGCACGCGCTCTACCTAGTATAAACAAAGGAGACGTGACCGTCGAGGCATACCTCCGCACGCGCTCTACCTAGTATAAAGAAAGGAGACGTGACCGTCGAGGCGTACCTCCGCGCGCTCTACCTAGTATAAAGAAAGGAGACGTGACCGTCGAGGCATACCTCCGCACGCGCTCTACCTAGTATAAAGAAAGAGGCGTGACCGTCGAGGCGTACCTCGCACGCGCGCTCTACCTAGTATAAAGGAGACGTGACCGTCGAGGCGCACCTCGCACGCGCTCTACCTAGTATAAAGGAGACGTGACCGTCGAGGCGCCTCGCGCGCGCTCTACCTAGTATATATGAAGGAGACGTGACCGTCGAGGCGCACCTCCGCGCGCTCTACCTAGTATATATGAAGGAGACGTGACCGTGGGCGTACCTCGCACGCGCCTACCTAGTATAAACAAAGGAGACGTGACCGTCGAGGCGTACCTCCGCACGCGCTCTACCTAGTATAAACAAAGGAGACGTGACCGTCGAGGCGTACCTCCGCACGCGCTCTACCTAGTATAAACAAAGGAGACGTGACCGTCGAGGCATACCTCCGCACGCGCTCTACCTAGTATAAAGGAGACGTGACCGTCGAGGCATACCTCCGCACGCGCTCTACCTAGTATAAACAAAGGAGACGTGACCGTCGAGGCGTACCTCCGCACGGGCTCTACCTAGTATAAATGAGACGTGACCGTCGAGGCGTACCTCCGCACGCGCTCTACCTAGTATAAAGGAGACGTGACCGTCGAGGCGTACCTCCGCACGCGCTCTACCTAGTATAAAGGAGACGTGACCGTCGAGGCGTACCTCCGCACGCGCTCTACCTAGTATAAAGGAGACGTGACCGTCGAGGCGCACCTCGCACGCCGCCTACCTGGTATAAAGAAAGGAGGCGTGACCGTCGAGGCATACCTCGCGCGCGCTCTACCTAGTATAAAGGAGACGTGACCGTCGAGGCGCACCTCCGCACGCGCGCTCTACCTAGTATAAAGGAGACGTGACCGTCGGCGCGCCTCCGCACGCACTCTACCTAGTATAAAGGAGACGTGACCGTCGAGGCGCACCTCGCCGCGCGCTCTACCTAGTATATATGGAGACGTGACCGTCGAGGCGCACTTCCGCACGCGCTCTACCTAGTATATATGAAGGAGACGTGACCGTCGAGGCGTACCTCTCCGCACGCGCTCTACCTAGTATAAACAAAGGCGTGACCGTCGAGGCGTACCTCCGCAGCGCTCTACCTAGTATAAATGAGGCGTGACCGTCGAGGCGTACCTCGCCGCGCGCTACCTAGTATAAAGGAGACGTGACCGTCGAGGCGTACCTCGCACGCGCTCTACCTAGTATAAAGGAGGCGTGACCGTCGAGGCGTACCTCGCACGCGCTCTACCTAGTATAAAGAGGCGTGACGTCGAGGCGTACCTCGCCGCGCTCTACCTAGTATAAAGGAGCGTGACCGTCGAGGCGTACCTCGCTCGCGCTCTACCTAGTATAAAGGAGACGTGACCGTCGAGGCGTACCTCCGCCGCGCTCTACCTAGTATAAAGGAGACGTGACCGTCGAGGCGTTCCTCGCCGCGCGCTCTACCTAGTATAAAGGAGGCGTGACCGTCGAGGCGTTCCTCCGCGCGCGCTCTACCTAGTATAAGGAGGCGTGACCGTCGAGGCGCTCCTCGCCGCGCTCTACCTAGTATAAGGAGGCGTGACCGTCGAGGCGTACCTCCGCCGCGCTCTACCTAGTATAAGGAGGCGTGACCGTCGGGCGTCGCCGCCTCCGCCGCGCTCTACCCTAGTATAAGGGAGGCGTGACCGTCGGCGCACCTCCGCACGCGCTCTACCTAGTATAAAGGAGGCGTGACCGTCGAGGCATACCTCCGCCGCGCTACCTAGTATAAAGGAGGCGTGACCGTCGAGGCAGCGCGCGCCTACCTAGTATAAAGGAGGCGTGACGTCGAGGCATACCTCGCCGCGCTGAAGGCTACCTAGTATAAAGGAGGCGTGACCGTCGCGCCTACCTCCGCACGCGCTCTACCTAGTATAAGGAGACGTGACCGTCGAGGCATACCTCGCCGCGCGCTCTACCTAGTATAAGGAGACGTGACCGTCGAGGCGCTCCTCGCGCGCGCGCCTACCTAGTATAAGGAGACGTGACCGCCGAGGCGCCCGCCGCGCCTACCTAGTATAAGGAGACGTGACCGCCGAGGCGCCTCCGCACGCCTCCCTAGTATAAGGGAGGCGTGACCGCCGAGGCGCTCTACCTAGTATAAGGAGACGTGACCGCCGAGGCGCACCTCGCACGCCTACCTAGTATAAGGGAGACGTGACCGCCGAGGCGCACCTCCGCACGCCGCCTACCTAGTATAAGGGAGACGTGACCGCCGAGGCGCACCTCCGCACGCGCTCTACCTAGTATAAACAAGGGAGACGTGACCGTCGAGGCCTACCTCCGCACGCGCTCTACCTAGTATAAACATGGGAGACGTGACCGTCGAGGCCTATCTCCGCACGCGCTCTACCTAGTATAAGGGAGACGTGACCGTCGAGGCCTACCTCCGCACGCGCTCTACCTAGTATAAACAAGGAGACGTGACCGTCGAGGCCTACCTCACGCGCTCTACCTAGTATAAGGGAGGCGTGACCGTCGAGGCGTTCCTCCGCACGCGCTCTACCTAGTATAAGGGAGACGTGACCGTCGAGGCGTACCTCCGCACGCGCTCTACCTAGTATAAAGGAGACGTGACTAAAGGAATACGCGCGAGGCTACGGGCGTAAAACAAAACTTTTCTACGCGCACTCCAAGAACATCATGCTAAGGAAGGATCATGGATCGTTACCACTTAGACGCCTTGCGCAGTGAAGAAGAATTGGAAACCGATCCAATCACGCGCGCCGAGGTAGTAGTGGAAGTAGCGATCGTCCCGAACAGATCGTCTCTCCCACGCACGCCGATCAAGATCGCAACGAGCAGCGCCTCCACCGGTATCCACACGTCCGGGCCGAACGCCGATCGCGAGTGTACTAGCACTCGTGAGCAGCTAGGGTTTGGCTCGGGAGGTGGCGGCTAGGGTTTTGCTAGATGTTAACAGGCACACCACCCCTCCGCCCCTCGCCTCCATATATATATAGACCTCCTCACGTGGGCCTCGTGGACCGAGGCCCAATAGGAGTCTATTCGGATCTCTATCCGAATTGAGCCCATATCCGAATCATATTCGAATTAGTGTTCCAACCCGTTAAGCGTGCGACCACAGAGGTTCACGTATACTTGGTCGTGACCGGAAACGCCTTCCGGTTACCATGTTAATAGCGGTCTCTAGTAAGACATATTAACCCCAAAGTATATGTAAAGATCATATCGGCTGAACTCGTAATGTCCTCTCATGTACGAATCCCTTTGCCTCACGATATAGATTGAGCTCAAGGCGAGACTGTGTCATCCTCTTAATAGCTCAATCACTCTCTCGATTCCGTGATGGATTATAAACTCGTGATTGACTCCTCAATCACCTTGGCATGGCCATGCACTTTCATAATCCATTACATCGAGGGCCAGAGATATCTCTCCCATAAGGAGGGGCAAATTCTATCTTGATCATTCACATCCCACTACATGTTTCATGGCAAACCCGAAGACTACTTTTATGACTACCGATTCACGGAGTAGTGATTAGTAGTCCCAAAATAAGCTACTACTCATGTTGGGAACCATGATGACCTCAAGTCTAAGGACTCTACATAAACACTACTTGAGACCAACCGATGACACATGGAATCTCTGCGGTGTCTCATGGCAGGTCTATCCAACATATGTTCACTAACACATGTCCATATTATTGATTTGGTATCACCATACCATGATCCATGAGACATGATCATCAATCAATACATATGCTGATCTTTGTCTTTGAATCATATTTGTTCCTCATATGATATACGACCAGGGATCATTTAGAAATAGCAACATCTTAGCATTTAAGAGTCTCATGAATAAGTCACATACTCATTGATCAATAATGATGATGTCTATTCCAAGGAACAAAGTAATGTATCATAAACATAGTATGTGATATATACAACATCTCCATGTTGCCTCTAGGGCATATCACTAACAGTCTCCCACTTGCACTAGAGTCAACCATGTAGGTATCTAATACCCATTGCCCTAGTGTGAGCCTCATGCTTTGGCTGGGGAAGCGGCTTTGTCAACGGATCTGCAATGTTCAAATCCGTTTGTACTTTGCATATCTTAACATCGCCTCTCTCCACTATCTCGCGGATGAGATGAAATCGCCGTAAAATGTGCTTGGACTTCTGGTGCGATCTAGGCTCCTTGGCTTGTGCAATGGCCCCACTATTGTCACATGAGAGTCCATTGGGCCGGAGGCACTAGCCATCACACCAAGCTCGAAATAAATTTCTTGATCCAAACAATTTCTTTGGCGCCTTCTGAAGCTGCTATGTACTCGGCTTCGTTGTAGAATCAAGAACCGTCTGCGCTTGGAACTCTTCCACTTACCGCACCGCCATTCAGGCGAACACAAATCCAGTTGCGATCTAAAATCATCTTTGTCGGTTTGGAAGCTAGCATCGGTGTAACCATTTACAACGAGCTCTTCCTCACCTCCATAGACAAGGAACACATCTTTAGTTCTTCTCAAGTACTTCAAGATGTTCTTTACGGCAATCGGTGACTTTCACCGGATCGACCGGTATCTACTCGTAGCACTTAAAGCATACGAAACATCCGGGCGTGTACAAAGCATGGCATACATAATGGACCCAATAGCGAAGCATATGGAATCGTATTCATTTTATCCCGCTCATCGGTGTACTAGGACACCGATTCTTGCTAAGATTTATACCATGTGACATAGGTAGAAAACCTTTCTTGGAATCATGCATGTTGAACCTTTTCAACACCTTGTCAATGTACATATCTTGGCTTAATCCAATTAGCCTTTTGATCTATCTCTATAGATCTTGATGCCTGAATATATGCCTCTCCTAAGTCTTTCATAGAGAAACTATTTTTAATGAAGACTTATGATTCGAGCAAAGGAATGTCATTTCCGATCGGTAATATGTCATCCACATATAAGACCGTAAATACGAGTGCGCTCCCACTAGCCTTTTGTAAACACAAGGCTCTTCTTCGTTCTTGATGAAACCAAACCCTTTGATTACTTCATCAAAACGAATGTTCCAACTCCGAGATGCTGCTTTAATCCATAAATGGATCTTTGGAGCTTGCATATCTTTCCAACGGATTGCGGATCGACAAAACACGTGGGCTGTGTCATGTACACATCCTCACTCAGATTTCCATTAAGGAAAGCTGTTTTGACATCCATTTTCCATATTTCATAGTCGAAATATGCAGCAATCGCTAGAATGATCCGAATAGACTTTAGCATTGCGACGGGCGAAAAGTTTCATCATAATCAATACCTTGAATTTGTTTGAAACCTTTGGCCACTAATCGCGCTTTATAGATGTGAACATTTCCATCTATGTCTATCTTTTCTTGAAAACCCATTTGCATTCAATGGTTTTAACACCATCAGTGGATCAACCAAGTTCCAAACTTGATTACTATGCATGGATTCAATTTGGATCTCATGGCTTCAAGCCATTTCTCGAGTCCGGTCCCACCATTGCTTCTTCATAGGTCTTAGGCTCATCGTTGTCTAACAACAATATGTCCCGTTGTTGAGTAGTCAAGAACATGTACCTCTCGGTGCACGACGTGACCTTCGACCTCACGTGGTGCTGGTGTGTCCACAACAAGTTCTTCAACAGTTTGTTCATCCCGTTGTGGTTCAGAGGAGCTGAAACGTTATCAGGTGTTTCTTGAATTTCTTCAAGTTGCACTGTGCTCCCACTATCCCTTCTTGAGAGAAACTCTTTCTCTAAGAAGACACCATGCCGGGCGACAAACACTTTGCCTTCTCCTCGATTATAAAAATAATATCCTTTTGTTTCCTTAGGATACCCGATAAAGAAGCATTTATCAGATTTAGGAGTGAGCTTATCAGATTGTAAACGTTTTACATAAGCCTCACATCCCCAAATCTTAAGAAAAGACAAGCTAGGGCGTTGTCCCGTCCACATCTCATATGGTGTCTTTTCTCTGATTTTGATGGAACCTCGCTTAGTGTGAACGCGGTGTTTCAAGAGCGCACCCCAAAAGACAACGGAAGATCACTTTGGCTCATCATGGAGCGCACCATATCTAATAAGGTGCGATTTCTCCGTTCGAATACCCCATTCCATTGAGGTGTTCTGGCGGAGTCAATTGTGGAACAATTCCACAATCCTTTAGATGATTGCCAAACTCATGGCTCAAATACTCGCCTCCACGATCGGATCGTAGAAACTTGATTGTCTTGCCTAAATGATTTTGCACTTCATTTTGGAATTCTTTGAACTTTTCAAAGGATTCGGACTTATGCTTCATCAGGTAGATATACCCATATCTACTAAAGTCATCAGTAAAAGTTATGAAGTACTGAAAACCACCTCTGGCTGTTAAGCTCATTGGTCCACATACATCGGTATGTACGAGTGCCAATAAGTCATTTGCCCGCTCACCTTGACCGTGAAAGGTGCCTTTGTCATCTTGCCAAGTAAACAAGATTCGCATGTCTCTAATGATTCAAAATCAAATGAGTGCGAATACCATCTCTATGGAGCTTACGCATGCGTTTCTCATTTATGTGACCTAAGCGACAGTGCCAAATAAACGTGGGATTCAAATCATTCGGACGTTGCCTCTTTGCATTAATGTTATAGACCGATGACCCTTCAAGAGTAAGAACGTATAACCCATTCACCAATGGAGTATGACAATAGAACATATCTTTGAAATAAAGAGAACAACCATTGTCCATAGATTTAAAGTCATAACCTTCGCTTGCAAACATGAAGCGAAAATAATGTTCTTTGAAAGAGATGGAACACAATAACAATTATTCAATTCCAAAACTAATCCTGAAGGTAAAGACAATGGCATGGTGCCAACAGCTACCGCAGCAACTTTTGCTCCATTGCCAACGCGAAGATCCACTTCGCTCCTCCTCAAACTTCTACTTCTTATTAGCCCCTGCAACGATTTGCAGATGTGAGCAACCGATCCGGTATCAAATACCCAAGAATTAGTGGAAGAAGTAGCAAGATTGATTTCTATAACATTTATACACAGAGTGGAAGTCATACTTCCCTTCTTCTTCTCAAGATCCTCCAAGTACTTTGGGTTCCTTTTCCAATGTCCCGATTGCTTACGAAGAGTAACAATCTGCATCGGAGATGAGCATCGCCTTTCTTGTCTTTCTTGGCCTTAGAACTGCTCGCGATCGCATCGAGAGCTTTCTTTCTTTTGACCGCGATTCTCTTGACATAGGGCTTGCCCTTGCCTTTCTGCATCATCATCACATGATTGCTGCTTTTCTTAATGCTTTCCTCGGCAGATTTTAGCATCCCATGCAACTCAGCCAGGGTCTTGTCAAGATTGTTCATGTGAAAGTTCATTATGAATGGCTCAAAGCTCGGGAGGCGGCGGAGAATCACATCGATAGCCAACTCTTGGCTAAGGGAAAACCAAGCTTTCCGGACTCTCAATGTAACCAATCATCTTAATCACATGAGGGTGACGGGATTCCCTCTCGCAAGCCTCGCACGCAAATAAGGACTTTGAAGTATTGAACCTCTCACCCTTGCTTGGTTCTCAAACATACCACGTAGCCCCACAATGATATTGTAGGCATCCGTGTTCTCATATTGCTTCAAGCTCGAGAGGACATTGTGGCAAGCATGAGACACTCACATCAAGGCAATCATTCGTGTGCTTCTCATAAGCTCTCCGTGCAGCCACAGATAGCATTATCGAGCAAGTCTTCGGGGTAAGGAGACTCAAGGACATACTCCTTGCGCTCTTGCTTGAGAACAATTCTCAAGTTGCGATACCAATCCAAAAGTTTGTTCCATTGAGTTTTTCTTTCTCAAGAACAGATCGCAAATTAAAAATCTTGGATGCGGCGTTAGTGACATGATCTACAACACAAGAATATGCAAAGTTTAGCACTATGTTTATGTTCATCTTTATTAAACTATTTAGCAAAAGACCCCACTATGAGTTTTGCAACAAAACTCCTCTAAGTTACATAGTGGGTAAAGATCCTCATTTCACTAATTCCTAGTGAGCTTTGGCATCACGGCTAGAAAACTAGTGACATGGGTAAGCAACACTTTGCTAATCACATCCCTATGTGACTCTACTTTGGGTGACATTAGTATGCCTCGGCCCCAATCTATGCCCCAAGGTCCAAAACTATTTTGATAACCTTGTTAAGTAAACCAAATGCTTCCGCATGTAGATGTCCGACATCTACCCTAAATGATGATGATAACCGATGGCACTCTACTTTGGTAGACCTACCATGCGGTGATCATTATCTTTGGTGCAGCATATGGAAGGGCATTAACACCTAATTTTAAGAGGATTCTATCCTACCAAAACAACATATCACATATATCATTGCATAAGAATAAGATAGATAACATCATAGATAAACACATTTAATCGTGAAGTAGTATGGCCCAAAATTGGTGATATCCATCTCCAAGTAGGTGTAGACGATCTCCATCCTCCACATCACTACTTTAGGCCACCATGCTTAAAAGCTTGTAACCTCAAAACTAGGCTACTACCTATAATAGCTAGAAATCGAAGATTACAAAGATAGATTCAAGCATTAAGGTCGACACGCAGTCGTTAAATACAATATATACAGCTAACAATAGCTGAAATAATCATGACACGCAGGCCATGAGCAGATGTTACATGCATCACATACATCTCATACATTCAAATAAGCTATAGGGCCATACTATTCACATCATTCTCTGCAAAAACAAGTTAGGCGTAGAATCGCATTCTACCTAACGATGTGAACCCAAGACGCTATACAAGGGGGGATACACACGGCGGTCCCGGCGGCGGTCGGCGCGGGGGTCGAGGGGAGCCGCCCGCGGGTTCAGGCAGCGCCAAAACCTCACAGGATTACATAGATCGCATCTATGAAATCGCTATGAAAATCTTATCGAGCCGATCAAATCAACCCAAATTCGAGCCATTCAAAATGTCTCAATTTTCATTAGATCAATCATATTGATCATCGCGATCGGTATACTTGAGGAGACCACAACACAAGACCTCGATCTGTTGGCTCGATCTACTGATTGTGCGCGCAGTTAGCCCCGATGGTGATTCCAGCCGGTAGGGGCAAGTCGCGCGTACATCAAAGAAGGAGCACGAACTAATCTTTTTGGCCTTATGATGCTATCAACTCATACCTATTTCAACCCCTTATGACCGATTGATCTCATCAACCCGTGCTACCTGATTTAGACTGTAATAGATCCAATCTACTACTATCGCATATCAACATATGCGCTGATCCAGATGGCAAACTAAGCAAGATGGCTCTGATACCACTGAAGGAATACGCGTAGGCTACGGAAGCAGAAAACAAAACTTTTCTACCGCGCACCCAAGAACATCATGCTAAGGAAGGATCATGGATCGTTACCACTTAGACGCCTTGTGCAATGAAGAAGAATTGGAAACCGATCCAATCACGCGTCGAGGTAGTAGTGGAAGTAGCCGATCGTCCCAACAGATCGTCTCCTCCACGCACGCCGATCAGCACAACAACGAGCGCCTCCACCGGTATCCACACGTCCGGGGTGGGCGCCGATCGCGAGTGTACTAGCACTCGTGAGCGACTAGGGTTTGGCTCGGGAGGTGGCGGCTAGGGTTTTGCTAGATGTTAACAGCACACCACCCTCCGCCCCTCGCCTCCATATATATATAGACCTCCTCACGTGGGCCTCGTGGACCGAGGCCCAATAGGAGTCTATTCGGATCTCTATCCGAATTGAGCCCATATCCGAATCATATTCGAATTAGTGTTCCAACCCGTTAAGCGTGCGACCACAGCAGGTTCACGATACTTGGTCGTGACCGGAAACGCCTTCCGTTACCATGTTAATAGCGGTCTCTAGTAAGACATATTAACCCCAAAGTATATGTAAAGATCATATCGGCTGAACCTGTAATGTCCTCTCATGTACGAATCCCTTTGCCTCACGATATAGATTGAGCTCAAGGCGAGACCTGTGTCATCCTCTTAATAGCTCAATCACTCTCTCGATTCCGTGATGGATTATAAACTCGTGATTGACTCCTCAATCACCTTGGCATGGCCATGCACTTTCATAATCCATTACATCGAGGGGCCCAGAGATATCTCTCCCATAAGGAGGGGCAAATTCTATCTTGATCATTCACATCCCACTACATGTTTCATGGCAAACCCGAAGACTACTTTTATGACTACCCAGTTACGGAGTAGTGATTAGTAGTCCCAAAATAAGCTACTACTCATGTTGGGAACCATGATGACCTCAAGTCTAAGGACTCTACATAAACACTACTTGAGACCAACTGATGACACATGGAATCTCTGCAGTGTCTCATGGCAGGTCTATCCAACATATGTTCACTAACACATGTCCATATTATTGATTTGGTATCACCATACCATGATCCATGAGACATGATCATCAATCAATACATATGCTCGATCTTTGTCTTTGAATCATATTTGTTCCTCATATGATATACGACCAGGGATCATTTAGAAATAGCAACATCTTAGCATTTAAGAGTCTCATGAATAAGTCACATACTCATTGATCAATAATGATGATGTCTATTCCAAGGAACAAAGTAATGTATCATAAACATAGTATGTGATATATACAACATCTCCATGTTGCCTCTAGGGCATATCACTAACAGACGTGACCGTCGAGGCGTTCCTCCGCACGCGCTCTACCTAGTATAAGGGAGACGTGACCGTCGAGGCGTACCTCCGCACGCGCTCTACGTAGTATAAGGGAGACGTGACCGTCGAGGCGCACCTCCGCACGCCGCCTACCTAGTATAAGGGAGGCGTGGATCGTCGGGCGCACCTCGCACGCGCTCTACCTAGTATAAGGGAGACGTGACCGTCGGGGCGTACCTCCGCACGCGCTCTACCTAGTATAAACAAGGGAGACGTGACCGTCGAGGCGTACCTCCGCACGGGCTCTACCTAGTATAAACAAAGGAGACGTGACCGTCGAGGCGTACCTCCGCACGGGCTCTACCTAGTATAAACAAAGGAGACGTGACCGTCGAGGCGTACCTCCGCACGGGTAGAACGCGCTCTACCTAGTATAAAGGAGACGTGACCGTCGAGGCGTACCTCCGCACGCGCTCTACCTAGTATAAAGGAGACGTGACCGTCGAGCGCACCTCGCCACGCGCTACCTAGTATAAAGGAGACGTGACCGTCGAGGCGTACCTCCGCACGCGCTCTACCTAGTATAAAGGAGACGTGACCGTCGATTCGTACCTCCGCACGCGGTCTACCTAGTATAAAGGAGACGTGACCGTCGAGGCGTACCTCCGCACGCGCTCTACCTAGTATAAAGGAGACGTGACCGTCGAGGCGTACCTCCGCACGCGCTCTACCTAGTATAAAGGAGACGTGACCGTCGAGGCGTTCCTCGCCGCGCGCTCTCGCTACCTAGTATAAAGGAGACGTGACCGTCGAGGCGTTCCTCCGCACGCGCTCTACCTAGTATAAGGGAGACGTGACCGTCGAGGCGTTCCTCCGCACGCGCTCTACCTAGTATAAGGGAGACGTGACCGTCGAGGCGTTCCTCCGCACGCGCTCTACCTAGTATAAGGGAGACGTGACCGCGAGGCGTACCTCGCACGCGCGCCTACCTAGTATAAGGGAGGCGTGACCGCCGAGGCGTACCTCACGCGCGCTACCTAGTATAAGGAGACGTGACCGTCGAGGCCTACCTCGCACGCGCTCTACCTAGTATAAACAAGGGAGACGTGACCGTCGAGGCCTACCTCCGCACGCGCTCTACCTAGTATAAACAAGGAGACGTGACCGTCGAGGCGTACCTCCGCACGCGCTCTACCTAGTATAAACAAGGGAGACGTGACCGTCGAGGCGCACCTCGCCGCGCTCTACCTAGTATAAACAACGGAGACGTGACCGTCGGGCGTACCTCGCCGCGCGCTCTACCTAGTATAAAGGAGGCGTGACCGTCGAGACGTACCTCCGCACGCGCTCTACCTAGTATAAAGGAGACGTGACCGTCGAGGCGTACCTCCGCACGCGCTCTACCTAGTATATATGAAGGAGACGTGACCGTCGAGGTGTACTTCCGCACGCGCTCTACCTAGTATATATGAAGGAGACGTGACCGTCGAGGCGTACCTCCGCACGCGCTCTACTTACTATAAAGGAGACGTGACCGTTGAGGCATACCTCCGCACGCGCTCTACTTAGTATAAACAAAGGAGACGTGACCGTCGAGGCATACCTCCGCACGCGCTCTACTTAGTATAAACAAAGGAGACGTGACCGTCGAGGGCATACCTCGCCGCGCGCTCTACTTAGTATAAACAAAGGAGACGCGTGACCGTCGAGGCATACCTCGCCGCGCTCTACTTAGTATAAAGGAGACGTGACCGTCGAGGCATACCTCGCCGCGCGCTCTACTTAGTATAAAGGAGGCGTGACCGTCGAGGCATACCTCCGCGCGATCTACTTAGTATAAGGAGGCGTGACCGTCGAGGCATACCTCGCACGCGCTCTACTTAGTATAAACGAGGCGTGACCGTCGAGGCATACCTCCGCCGCGCGCTCTACCTAGTATAAACGAGGCGTGACCGTCGAGGCATTCCTCCGCACGCGCTCTACCTAGTATAAAGGAGACGTGACCGTCGAGGCATACCTCACGCGCGCTCTACCTAGTATAAAGGAGACGTGACCGTCGAGGCATACCTCCGCGCGCTCTACCTAGTATAAAGGAGGCGTGACCGTCGAGGCATACCTCGCGCGCGCTCTACGTAGTATAAGGGAGGCGTGACCGTCGAGGCGCACCTCCGCACGCGCTCTACCTAGTATAAAGGAGACGTGACCGCCGGGCGCACCTCCGCACGCGCCTACCTAGTATAAGGAGACGTGACCGCCGGGCGCACCTCGCCGCGCTCTACCTAGTATAAGGGAGACGTGACCGTCGGGCGCACCTCCGCACGCGCTCTACCTAGTATAAACAAGGGAGACGTGACCGTCGAGGCGCGCCTCCGCACGGCTCTCTACCTAGTATAAACAAAGGAGACGTGACCGTCGAGGCGCACCTCGCACGGGCTCTACCTAGTATAAACAAAGGAGACGTGACCGTCGAGGCGTACCTCCGCACGGTAGAACGCGCTCTACCTAGTATAAAGGAGACGTGACCGTCGAGGCGCACCTCGCACGCGCCTACCTAGTATAAAGGAGACGTGACCGTCGAGGCGTACCTCGCACGCGCTCTACCTAGTATAAAGGAGACGTGACCGTCGAGGCGTACCTCGCACGCGCTCTACCTAGTATAAAGGAGACGTGACCGTCGAGGCGCACCTCGCACGCGTCTACCTAGTATAAAGGAGGCGTGACCGTCGAGGCGCACCTCGCGCGCGCTCTACCTAGTATAAAGGAGACGTGACCGTCGAGGCGTACCTCCGCACGCGCTCTACCTAGTATAAAGGAGACGTGACCGTCGAGGCGTTCCTCCGCACGCGCTCTACCTAGTATAAAGGAGACGTGACCGTCGAGGCGTTCCTCCGCACGCGCTCTACCTAGTATAAGGAGACGTGACCGTCGAGGCGTTCCTCCGCACGCGCTCTACCTAGTATAAGGGAGCGTGACCGTCGAGGCGCTCCTCCGCACGCGCTCTACCTAGTATAAGGGAGACGTGACCGTCGAGGCGCACCTCCGCACGCTCTACCTAGTATAAGGGAGGCGTGACCGTCGAGGCCTACCTCCGCACGCGCTCTACCTAGTATAAGGGAGACGTGACCGTCGAGGCCTACCTCGCCGCGCTCTACCTAGTATAAACAAGGGAGACGTGACCGTCGAGGCGCACCTCCGCACGCGCTCTACCTAGTATAAACAAGGAGACGTGACCGTCGAGGCGCACCTCCGCACGCGCTCTACCTAGTATAAACAAGGAGACGTGACCGTCGAGGCGCACCTCGCACGCGCTACCTAGTATAAACAACGGAGACGTGACCGTCGAGGCGCCTCCGCACGCGCGCTACCTAGTATAAAGGAGGCGTGACCGTCGAGGCGCACCTCGCACGCGCTCTACCTAGTATAAAGGAGACGTGACCGTCGAGGCGTACCTCCGCGCGCTCTACCTAGTATATATGAAGGAGACGTGACCGTCGAGGCGCACCTCCGCACGCGCTCTACCTAGTATAAACAAAGGAGACGTGACCGCCGAGGCGTACCTCGCACGCGCCTACCTAGTATAAACAAAGGAGACGTGACCGTCGAGGCGCACCTCGCACGCGCCTACCTAGTATAAAGGAGACGTGACCGTCGAGGCGTACCTCCGCACGCTCTACCTAGTATAAACAAAGGAGACGTGACCGTCGAGGCGTACCTCGCACGGGCTCTACCTAGTATAAATGAGGCGTGACCGTCGAGGCCTACCTCGCCGCGCTCTACCTAGTATAAGGGAGACGTGACCGTCGAGGCGTACCTCGCACGCGCGCTACCTAGTATAAACAAAGGAGACGTGACCGTCGAGGCGTACCTCACGCCGCGCGCTACCTAGTATAAACAAAGGAGACGTGACCGTCGAGGCGCACCTCCGCACGCGCTCTACCTAGTATAAACAAAGGAGACGTGACCGCCGAGGCGCACTCCGCACGCGCTCTACCTAGTGTAAACAAAGGAGACGTGACCGTCGAGGCGCACCTCGCACGCGCTCTACCTAGTATAAAGGAGACGTGACCGTCGAGGCGCACCTCGCCGCGCGCTCTACCTAGTATAAAGGAGACGTGACCGTCGAGGCGCACCTCGCCGCGCTCTACCTAGTATAAAGGAGGCGTGACCGTCAGGCGTACCTCCGCCCGCGCTCTACCTAGTATAAAGGAGGCGTGACCGTCGAGGCGTTCCTCCGCACGCGCTACCTAGTATAAGGGAGGCGTGACCGTCGAGGCGCTCCTCGCACGCGCTCTACCTAGTATAAGGGAGACGTGACCGTCGAGGCGTTCCTCCGCACGCTCTACCTAGTATAAGGGAGGCGTGACCGTCGAGGCGCTCCTCGCGCACGCGCTCTACCTAGTATAAGGGAGACGTGACCGTCGAGGCGTTCCTCCGCACGCGCTCTACCTAGTATAAACATGGGAGACGTGACCGTCGAGGCGTTCCTCCGCACGCGCTCTACCTAGTATAAACAAGGGAGACGTGACCGTCGAGGCCTACCTCCGCACGCGCTCTACCTAGTATAAGGGAGACGTGACCGTCGAGGCGTACCTCCGCACGCGCTCTACCTAGTATAAGGAGACGTGACCGTCGAGGCGCACCTCGCACGCGCTCTACCTAGTATAAAGGAGACGTGACCGTCGAGGCGCTCCTCCGCACGCGCTCTACCTAGTATAAGGGAGACGTGACCGTCGAGGCGCACCTCCGCACGCCGCTCACGTAGTATAAGGGAGACGTGACCGTCGAGGCGTACCTCCGCACGCGCTCTACCTAGTATAAGGGAGACGTGACCGTCGAGCGCACCTCCGCACGCGCTCTACCTAGTATAAGGAGACGTGACCGTCGGGCGCACCTCCGCACGCGCGCTCTACCTAGTATAAACAAGGAGACGTGACCGCCGAGGCGTACCTCCGCACGGGCTCTACCTAGTATAAACAAAGGAGACGTGACCGTCGAGGCGTACCTCCCGCACGGGCTCTACCTAGTATAAACAAAGGAGACGTGACCGTCGAGGCGTACCTCGCACGCGGGTAGAACGCGCTCTACCTAGTATAAAGGAGACGTGACCGTCGACCGCCGAGGCGCACTCGCACGCGCTACCTAGTATAAAGGAGGCGTGACCGTCGAGGCGCACCTCCGCACGCGCGCTACCTAGTATAAAGGAGACGTGACCGTCGAGGCGTACCTCCGCCGCGCCTACCTAGTATAAAGGAGGCGTGACCGTCGAGGCGTACCTCACGCCGCTCTACCTAGTATAAAGGAGACGTGACCGTCGAGGCGCACCTCGCACGCGCGCTCTACCTAGTATAAAGGAGACGTGACCGTCGAGGCGCACCTCCGCACGCGCCTACCTAGTATAAAGGAGACGTGACCGTCGAGGCGTTCCTCCGCACGCGCTACCTAGTATAAAGGAGACGTGACCGTCGAGGCGTTCCTCGCCGCGCGCTCTACCTAGTATAAAGGAGACGTGACCGTCGAGGCGCTCCTCCGCACGCGCTCTACCTAGTATAAGGGAGACGTGACCGCCGAGCGCTCCTCCGCCGCGCTCTACCTAGTATAAGGGAGACGTGACCGTCGAGGCGTACCTCCGCACGCGCTCTACCTAGTATAAGGGAGACGTGACCGTCGAGGCGTACCTCCGCACGCGCTCTACCTAGTATAAGGGAGACGTGACCGTCGAGGCCTACCTCCGCACGCGCTCTACCTAGTATAAACAAGGGAGACGTGACCGTCGAGGCCTACCTCCGCACGCGCTCTACCTAGTATAAACAAGGAGACGTGACCGTCGAGGCGTACCTCCGCACGGGCTCTACCTAGTATAAACAACGGAGACGTGACCGTCGAGGCGCACCTCGCCGCGCGCCTACCTAGTATAAACAACGGAGACGTGACCGTCGAGGCGTACCTCCGCACGCGCCTACCTAGTATAAAGGAGGCGTGACCGTCGAGGCGCACCTCCGCACGCGCTCTACCTAGTATAAAGGAGACGTGACCGCCGAGGCGTACCTCGCACGCGCCTACCTAGTATATATGAAGGAGACGTGACCGTCGAGGCGTACCTCCGCACGCGCTCTACCTAGTATATATGAAGGAGACGTGACCGTCGAGGCGCACCTCGCCGCGCGCTCTACTTAGTATAAAGGAGACGTGACCGTCGAGGCATACCTCCGCACGCGCTCTACTTAGTATAAACAAAGGAGACGTGACCGTCGAGGCATACCTCCGCACGCGCTCTACTTAGTATAAACAAAGGAGACGTGACCGTCGAGGCATACCTCCGCACGCGCCTACTTAGTATAAACAAAGGAGACGTGACCGTCGAGGCATACCTCCGCACGCGCTCTACTTAGTATAAAGGAGACGTGACCGTCGAGGCATACCTCCGCACGCGCTCTACTTAGTATAAAGGAGACGTGACCGTCGAGGCATACCTCGCACGCGATCTACTTAGTATAAGGAGACGTGACCGTCGAGGCATACCTCACGCGCTCTACTTAGTATAAACGAGGCGTGACCGTCGAGGCATACCTCCGCACGCGCTACCTAGTATAAACGAGGCGTGACCGCCGAGGCATTCCTCCGCACGCGCTCTACCTAGTATAAAGGAGACGTGACCGTCGAGGCATACCTCACGCGCGCTACCTAGTATAAAGGAGGCGTGACCGTCGAGGCATACCTCCGCGCGCCTACCTAGTATAAAGGAGACGTGACCGTCGAGGCATACCTCACGCGCGCTCGTAGTATAAGGGAGACGTGACCGTCGAGGCGCACCTCCGCCGCGCGCCTACCTAGTATAAGGGAGCGTGTGACCGCCGGGCGCACCTCGCACGCGCTCTACCTAGTATAAGGGAGGCGTGACCGTCGGGCGCACCTCCGCCGCGCGCCTACCTAGTATAAACAAGGGAGGCGTGACCGTCGAGGCGCACCTCCGCACGGGCTCTACCTAGTATAAACAAAGGAGACGTGACCGTCGAGGCGTACCTCCGCACGGGCTCTACCTAGTATAAACAAAGGAGACGTGACCGTCGAGGCGTACCTCCGCACGGGTAGAACGCGCTCTACCTAGTATAAAGGAGACGTGACCGTCGAGGCGTACCTCCGCACGCGCTCTACCTAGTATAAAGGAGACGTGACCGTCGAGGCGTACCTCCGCACGCGCTCTACCTAGTATAAAGGAGACGTGACCGTCGAGGCGCACCTCGCACGCGCTCTACCTAGTATAAAGGAGGCGTGACCGTCGAGGCGCACCTCGCACGCGCGCTCTACCTAGTATAAAGGAGACGTGACCGTCGAGGCGCACCTCGCCGCGCTCTACCTAGTATAAAGGAGACGTGACCGTCGAGGCGCACCTCGCACGCGCCTACCTAGTATAAAGGAGACGTGACCGTCGAGGCGTTCCTCGCGCGCGCTCTACCTAGTATAAAGGAGACGTGACCGTCGAGGCGTTCCTCCGCACGCGCTACCTAGTATAAGGGAGACGTGACCGCCGAGGCGTTCCTCCGCACGCGCTCTACCTAGTATAAGGGAGACGTGACCGTCGAGCGTTCCTCGCACGCGCTCTACCTAGTATAAGGAGACGTGACCGTCGAGGCGTACCTCCGCACGCGCTCTACCTAGTATAAGGAGGCGTGACCGTCGAGGCCTACCTCCGCACGCGCCTACCTAGTATAAGGGAGACGTGACCGTCGAGGCCTACCTCGCACGCGCGCCTACCTAGTATAAACAAGGGAGACGTGACCGTCGAGGCGCACCTCCGCCGCGCTCTACCTAGTATAAACAAGGGAGGCGTGACCGTCGAGGCGCACCTCCGCGCGCGCGCTCTACCTAGTATAAACAAGGGAGACGTGACCGTCGAGGCGTACCTCGCACGCGCTCTACCTAGTATAAACAACGGAGCGTGACCGTCGAGGCGCACCTCGCACGCGCGCTCTACCTAGTATAAAGGAGGCGTGACCGTCGAGGCGTACCTCCGCACGCGCTCTACCTAGTATAAAGGAGACGTGACCGTCGAGGCGTACCTCCGCACGCGCTCTACCTAGTATATATGAAGGAGACGTGACCGTCGAGGCGTACCTCCGCACGCGCTCTACCTAGTATAAACAAAGGAGACGTGACCGTCGAGGCGTACCTCCGCACGCGCTCTACCTAGTATAAACAAAGGCGTGACCGTCGAGGCGTACCTCGCACGCGCCTACCTAGTATAAAGGAGACGTGACCGTCGAGGCGTACCTCCGCACGCGCTCTACCTAGTATAAACAAAGGAGACGTGACCGTCGAGGCGTACCTCCGCACGGGCTCTACCTAGTATAAATGAGACGTGACCGTCGAGGCCTACCTCCGCACGCGCTCTACCTAGTATAAGGGAGACGTGACCGTCGAGGCGTACCTCCGCACGCGCGCTCTACCTAGTATAAACAAAGGAGACGTGACCGTCGAGGCGTACCTCCGCACGCGCTCTACCTAGTATAAACAAAGGAGACGTGACCGTCGAGGCGTACCTCCGCACGCGCTCTACCTAGTATAAACAAAGGAGGCGTGACCGTCGAGGCGCACCTCCGCACGCGCTCTACCTAGTGTAAACAAAGGAGACGTGACCGTCGAGGCGCACCTCGCCGCGCGCTACCTAGTATAAAGGAGACGTGACCGTCGAGGCGTACCTCGCACGCGCTCTACCTAGTATAAAGGAGACGTGACCGTCGAGGCGTACCTCGCCGCGCTCTACCTAGTATAAAGGAGGCGTGACCGTCGAGGCGTACCTCCGCCGCGCTCTACCTAGTATAAAGGAGACGTGACCGTCGAGGCGTTCCTCCGCGCGCGCTACCTAGTATAAGGGAGACGTGACCGTCGAGGCGCTCCTCGCACGCGCTCTACCTAGTATAAGGGAGACGTGACCGTCGAGGCGTTCCTCCGCACGCGCCTACCTAGTATAAGGGAGGCGTGACCGTCGAGGCGCTCCTCCGCACGCGCTCTACCTAGTATAAGGGAGGCGTGACCGTCGAGGCGCTCCTCCGCACGCTCTACCTAGTATAAACATGGGAGACGTGACCGTCGAGCGTTCCTCCGCACGCGCCTACCTAGTATAAACATGGGAGACGTGACCGTCGAGGCGTACCTCCGCACGCGCTCTACCTAGTATAAACAACGGAGACGTGACCGTCGAGGCGTACCTCGCACGCGCGCTCTACCTAGTATAAGGGAGGCGTGACCGTCGAGGCCTACCTCGCGCGCGCTCTACCTAGTATAAACAAGGAGGCGTGACCGTCGAGGCCTACCTCACGCGCGCTCTACCTAGTATAAACAAGGGAGGCGTGACCGTCGAGGCGCACCTCGCGCGCGCGCTACCTAGTATAAACAAGGGAGGCGTGACCGTCGAGGCGCACCTCGCCGCGCGCCTACCTAGTATAAACAACGGAGACGTGACCGTCGAGGCGTACCTCCGCGCGCTCTACCTAGTATAAAGGAGACGTGACCGTCGAGGCGCACCTCGCCGCGCGCTCTACCTAGTATAAAGGAGGCGTGACCGTCGAGGCGTACCTCGCGCGCGCTCTACCTAGTATATATGAAGGAGACGTGACCGTCGAGGTGTACTTCGCGCGCGCTCTACCTAGTATATATGAAGGAGACGTGACCGTCGAGGCGTACCTCGCCGCGCGCTACTTAGTATAAAGGAGGCGTGACCGTCGAGGCATACCTCCGCACGCGCCTACTTAGTATAAACAAAGGAGACGTGACCGCCGAGGCATACCTCCGCGCGCTCTACTTAGTATAAACAAAGGAGACGTGACCGTCGAGGCATACCTCCGCACGCGCTCTACTTAGTATAAACAAAGGAGACGTGACCGTCGAGGCATACCTCCGCACGCGCTCTACTTAGTATAAAGGAGACGTGACCGTCGAGGCATACCTCCGCACGCGCTCTACTTAGTATAAAGGAGACGTGACCGTCGAGGCATACCTCCGCACGCGATCTACTTAGTATAAGGAGACGTGACCGTCGAGGCATACCTCCGCACGCGCTCTACTTAGTATAAACGAGACGTGACCGTCGAGGCATACCTCCGCACGCGCTCTACCTAGTATAAACGAGACGTGACCGTCGAGGCATTCCTCCGCACGCGCTCTACCTAGTATAAAGGAGACGTGACCGTCGAGGCATACCTCCGCACGCGCTCTACTTAGTATAAAGGAGGCGTGACCGTCGAGGCATACCTCGCGCGCCTACCTAGTATAAAGGACATGACCGTCGAGGCATACCTCCGCACGCGCTCTACGTAGTATAAGGGAGACGTGACCGTCGAGGCGCACCTCGCCGCACGCTCTACGTAGTATAAGGGAGACGTGACCGTCGGGCGTACCTCGCACGCGCTCTACCTAGTATAAGGAGACGTGACCGTCGGGCGCACCTCCGCACGCGCTCCTACCTAGTATAAACAAGGGAGACGTGACCGTCGAGGCGTACCTCGCACGGCTCTACCTAGTATAAACAAAGGAGACGTGACCGTCGAGGCGTACCTCGCACGGCTCTACCTAGTATAAACAAAGGAGACGTGACCGTCGAGGCGCACCTCCGCGGGTAGAACGCTCTACCTAGTATAAAGGAGACGTGACCGTCGAGCGTACCTCGCGCACGCGCTCTACCTAGTATAAAGGAGACGTGACCGTCGAGGCGCACCTCGCGCGCGCTCTACCTAGTATAAAGGAGACGTGACCGTCGAGGCGCACCTCGCGCGCGCTCCTACCTAGTATAAAGGAGGCGTGACCGTCGAGGCGCACCTCACGCGCGCTCTACCTAGTATAAAGGAGACGTGACCGTCGAGGCGCACCTCGCCGCGCCTACCTAGTATAAAGGAGACGTGACCGTCGAGGCGTACCTCCGCACGCGCTCTACCTAGTATAAAGGAGACGTGACCGTCGAGGCGTTCCTCCGCCGCGCGCCTACCTAGTATAAAGGAGGCGTGACCGTCGAGGCGTTCCTCGCCGCGCGCTCTACCTAGTATAAGGGAGACGTGACCGTCGAGGCGTTCCTCCGCACGCTCTACCTAGTATAAGGAGACGTGACCGTCGAGGCGTTCCTCCGCACGCGCCTACCTAGTATAAGGGAGGCGTGACCGTCGAGGCGCACCTCGCACGCGCTCTACCTAGTATAAGGGAGACGTGACCGTCGAGGCCTACCTCCGCACGCGCTCTACCTAGTATAACGGAGACGTGACCGTCGAGGCGTACCTCCGCACGCGCTCTACCTAGTATAAAGAAGGGAGGCGTGACCGTCGAGGCGCACCTCGCACGCGCCTACCTAGTATAAACAAGGGAGACGTGACCGTCGAGGCGTACCTCCGCACGCGCTCTACCTAGTATAAACAAGGAGACGTGACCGTCGAGGCGTACCTCCGCACGCGCTCTACCTAGTATAAACAACGGAGACGTGACCGTCGAGGCGTACCTCCGCACGCGCTCTACCTAGTATAAAGGAGACGTGACCGTCGAGGCGTACCTCCGCACGCGCTCTACCTAGTATAAAGGAGACGTGACCGTCGAGGCGTACCTCCGCACGCGCTCTACCTAGTATATATGAAGGAGACGTGACCGTCGAGGCGTACCTCGCACGCGCGCTCTACCTAGTATAAACAAAGGAGACGTGACCGTCGAGGCGCACCTCGCCGCACGCGCTCTACCTAGTATAAACAAAGGAGGCGTGACCGTCGAGGCGTACCTCCGCCGCACGCTCTACCTAGTATAAAGGAGACGTGACCGTCGAGGCGTACCTCCGCACGCGCTCTACCTAGTATAAACAAAGGAGACGTGACCGTCGGCGTACCTCGCACGCGCTCTACCTAGTATAAATGAGGCGTGACCGTCGAGGCCTACCTCCGCACGCGCTCTACCTAGTATATATGGAGACGTGACCGTCGAGGCGTACCTCCGCACGCGCGCTCTACCTAGTATAAACAAAGGAGACGTGACCGTCGAGGCGTACCTCCGCCGCGCGCGCCTACCTAGTATAAACAAAGGAGACGTGACCGTCGGGCGTACCTCGCCGCACGCGCTCTACCTAGTATAAACAAAGGAGACGTGACCGTCGAGGCGTACCTCGCCGCACGCTCTACCTAGTGTAAACAAAGGAGACGTGACCGTCGAGGCGTACCTCGCGCGCGCGCTCTACCTAGTATAAAGGAGACGTGACCGTCGAGGCGTACCTCGCGCACGCGCTCTACCTAGTATAAAGGAGGCGTGACCGTCGGCGTACCTCGCCCGCGCCTACCTAGTATAAAGGAGGCGTGACCGTCGAGGCGTACCTCGCCCGCGCTCTACCTAGTATAAAGGAGACGTGACCGTCGAGCGTTCCTCCGCACGCGCTCTACCTAGTATAAGGAGACGTGACCGTCGAGGCGTTCCTCGCACGCGCTCTACCTAGTATAAGGGAGACGTGACCGTCGAGGCGTTCCTCGCACGCGCTCTACCTAGTATAAGGGAGACGTGACCGTCGAGCGTTCCTCGCGCGCGCTCTACCTAGTATAAGGGAGACGTGACCGTCGGGCGTTCCTCGCACGCGCTCTACCTAGTATAAACATGGGAGGCGTGACCGTCGAGGCGCTCCTCCGCACGCGCTCTACCTAGTATAAACATGGGAGACGTGACCGTCGAGGCGCACCTCCGCACGCGCGCCTACCTAGTATAAACAAGGAGACGTGACCGTCGAGGCGTACCTCGCACGCGCGCCTACCTAGTATAAAGGAGGCGTGACCGTCGAGGCGTACCTCCGCGCGCGCTCTACCTAGTATAAAGGAGACGTGACCGTCGAGGCGTACCTCCACGCCGCTCTACCTAGTATATATGAAGGAGGCGTGACCGTCGAGGCGCACCTCGCCACGCGCTCTACCTAGTATAAACAAAGGAGACGTGACCGTCGGCGCGCCTCTCCGCGCGCTCTACCTAGTATAAACAAAGGAGACGTGACCGTCGAGGCGTACCTCCGCACGCGCTCTACCTAGTATAAAGCGACGTGACCGTCGAGCGTACCTCGCACGCGCTCTACCTAGTATAAGGGAGACGTGACCGTCGAGGCGTACCTCCGCACGCGCTCTACCTAGTATAAAGGAGACGTGACCGTCGAGGCGTACCTCCGCACGCGCTCTACCTAGTATAAAGGAGACGTGACCGTCGAGGTGTTCCTCGCCCGCGCTCTACCTAGTATAAAGGAGGCGTGACCGTCGAGGCGTTCCTCGCACGCGCGCTACCTAGTATAAGGGAGACGCGTGACCGTCGAGGCGTTCCTCGCGCGCGCTCTACCTAGTATAAGGGAGGCGTGACCGTCGAGGCGCCTCGCCGCGCGCTCTACCTAGTATAAGGGAGACGTGACCGTCGAGCGCACCTCGCACGCGCGCCTACCTAGTATAAGGAGGCGTGACCGTCGAGGCCTACCTCCGCACGCGCTCTACCTAGTATAAGGGAGACGTGACCGTCGAGGCCTACCTCCGCACGCGCTCTACCTAGTATAAACAAGGGAGACGTGACCGTCGAGGCGTACCTCCGCACGCGCTCTACCTAGTATAAACAAGGAGACGTGACCGTCGAGGCGTACCTCCGCACGCGCTCTACCTAGTATAAACAAGGGAGACGTGACCGTCGAGGCGTACCTCCGCACGCGCTCTACCTAGTATAAACAACGGAGACGTGACCGTCGAGGCGTACCTCCGCACGCGCTCTACCTAGTATAAAGGAGACGTGACCGTCGAGACGTACCTCCGCACGCGCTCTACCTAGTATAAAGGAGACGTGACCGTCGAGGCGTACCTCCGCACGCGCTCTACCTAGTATATATGAAGGAGACGTGACCGTCGAGGCGTACCTCCGCACGCGCTCTACCTAGTATAAACAAAGGAGACGTGACCGTCGAGGCGTACCTCCGCACGCGCTCTACCTAGTATAAACAAAGGAGACGTGACCGTCGAGGCGTACCTCCGCACGCGCTCTACCTAGTATAAAGGAGACGTGACCGTCGAGGCGTACCTCCGCACGCGCTCTACCTAGTATAAACAAAGGAGACGTGACCGTCGAGGCGTACCTCCGCACGCGCTCTACCTAGTATAAATGAGCGTGACCGTCGAGGCCTACCTCGCACGCGCTCTACCTAGTATAAGGAGGCGTGACCGTCGAGGCGCACCTCCGCCGCGCTCTACCTAGTATAAACAAAGGAGACGTGACCGTCGAGGCGTACCTCGCGCGCGCGCCTACCTAGTATAAACAAAGGAGACGTGACCGTCGAGGCGTACCTCCGCACGCGCGCTCTACCTAGTATAAACAAAGGAGACGTGACCGTCGAGGCGTACCTCCGCCCGCGCTCTACCTAGTAAAACAAAGGAGACGTGACCGTCGAGGCGCACCTCGCACGCGCGCTCTACCTAGTATAAAGGAGGCGTGACCGTCGAGGCGTACCTCCGCACGCGCTCTACCTAGTATAAAGGAGACGTGACCGTCGAGGCGTACCTCTGCCCGCGCTCTACCTAGTATAAAGGAGACGTGACCGTCGAGGCGTACCTCCGCCCGCGCTCTACCTAGTATAAAGGAGACGTGACCGTCGAGGCGTTCCTCCGCACGCGCTCTACCTAGTATAAGGGAGACGTGACCGTCGAGGCGTTCCTCCGCACGCGCTCTACCTAGTATAAGGGAGACGTGACCGTCGAGGCGTTCCTCCGCACGCGCTCTACCTAGTATAAGGGAGACGTGACCGTCGAGCGTTCCTCCGCGCGCTCTACCTAGTATAAGGAGGCGTGACCGTCGAGGCGTTCCTCCGCACGCGCTCTACCTAGTATAAACATGGGAGACGTGACCGTCGAGGCGTTCCTCCGCACGCGCTCTACCTAGTATAAACATGGGAGACGTGACCGTCGAGGCGTACCTCCGCACGCGCTCTACCTAGTATAAACAAGGGAGACGTGACCGTCGAGGCGTACCTCCGCACGCGCTCTACCTAGTATAAAGGAGACGTGACCGTCGAGGCGTACCTCGCCGCGCTCTACCTAGTATAAAGGAGACGTGACCGTCGAGGCGCACCTCGCGCGCGCTACCTAGTATATATGAAGGAGACGTGACCGTCGAGGCGCACCTCGCACGCGCTCTACCTAGTATAAACAAAGAGACGCGTGACCGTCGAGGCGCACCTCCGCACGCGCCTACCTAGTATAAACAAAGGAGACGTGACCGTCGAGGCGCACCTCGCCGCGCGCTCTACCTAGTATAAAGGAGACGTGACCGTCGAGGCGCACCTCGCACGCGCTCTACCTAGTATAAACAAAGGAGACGTGACCGTCGAGGCGCCCTCCTCGCACGGGCTCTACCTAGTATAAATGAGGCGTGACCGTCGAGGCCTACCTCGCGCGCGCTCTACCTAGTATAAGGGAGGCGTGACCGTCGAGGCGCACCTCGCCGCGCGCTCTACCTAGTATAAACAAAGGAGACGTGACCGTCGAGGCGTACCTCGCACGCGCGCTCTACCTAGTATAAACAAAGGAGACGTGACCGTCGAGGCGTACCTCCGCACGCGCTCTACCTAGTGTAAACAAAGGAGACGTGACCGTCGAGGCGTACCTCCGCACGCGCTCTACCTAGTATAAACAAAGGAGACGTGACCGTCGAGGCGTACCTCCGCACGCGCTCTACCTAGTATAAAGGAGACGTGACCGTCGAGGCGCACCTCCGCACGCTCTACCTAGTATAAAGGAGACGTGACCGTCGAGGCGCACCTCGCCGCGCTCTACCTAGTATAAAGGAGACGTGACCGTCGAGGCGCACCTCCGCCGCGCTCTACCTAGTATAAAGGAGGCGTGACCGTCGAGGCGTTCCTCCGCACGCGCTCTACCTAGTATAAGGGAGGCGTGACCGTCGAGCGTTCCTCGCGCACGCTCTACCTAGTATAAGGGAGACGTGACCGTCGAGGCGTTCCTCCGCACGCGCTCTACCTAGTATAAGGGAGGCGTGACCGTCGAGGCGCTCCTCCGCACGCGCTCTACCTAGTATAAGGGAGACGTGACCGTCGAGGCGCCCTCCGCGCGCTCTACCTAGTATAAACATGGGAGGCGTGACCGTCGAGGCGTTCCTCCGCACGCGCTCTACCTAGTATAAACATGGGAGACGTGACCGCCGAGGCGTGACCTCCGCACGCGCTCTACCTAGTATAAACAACGGGGCGTGACCGTCGAGGCGCACCTCCGCACGCGCGCTACCTAGTATAAACAACGGGGCGTGACCGTCGAGGCGCACCTCGCACGCTCTACCTAGTATAAAGGAGACGTGACCGTCGAGGCGTCCTCCGCACGCGCTCTACCTAGTATAAGGAGGCGTGACCGTCGAGGCGTCCTCCGCACGCGCTCTACCTAGTATAAGGGAGACGTGACCGCCGAGGCGCCCTCCGCACGCGCTCTACCTAGTATAAGGGAGGCGTGACCGTCGAGCGCACCTCGCGCGCGCTCTACCTAGTATAAGGGAGGCGTGACCGTCGAGGCGCACTCGCGCGCGCTCTACCTAGTATAAGGAGGCGTGACCGTCGAGGCGCACCTCACCGCGCTCTACGTAGTATAAGGGAGGCGTGACCGTCGAGGCGCACCTCGCACGCGCTCTACCTAGTATAAGGGAGACGTGACCGTCGAGGCCTACCTCCGCCGCGCTCTACCTAGTATAAACAAAGGAGACGTGACCGTCGAGGCGCACTCCTCACGCGCTCTACCTAGTATAAAGGAGACGTGACCGTCGAGGCGCACCTCGCGGCGCTCTACCTAGTATAAAGGAGACGTGACCGCCGAGGCGCACTCGCCGCGCGCTCTACCTAGTATAAGGGAGGCGTGACCGTCGAGGCGTACCTCGCGCGCGCTCTACCTAGTATAAGGAGGCGTGACCGTCGAGGCGTTCCTCCGCACGCGCTCTACCTAGTATAAGGGAGACGTGACCGTCGAGGCGTTCCTCCGCACGCGCTCTACCTAGTATAAGGGAGACGTGACCGTCGAGGCGTTCCTCCGCACGCGCTCTACCTAGTATAAGGGAGACGTGACCGTCGAGCGCGCCTCGCCGCACGCTCTACCTAGTATAAGGGAGGCGTGACCGTCGAGGCGTTCCTCCGCACGCGCTCTACCTAGTATAAGGAGGCGTGACCGTCGACGCGTTCCTCCGCAGCGCGCTCTACCTAGTATAAACAAGGGAGACGTGACCGTCGAGGCGTACCTCCGCACGCGCTCTACCTAGTATAAACAAGGAGACGTGACCGTCGAGGCGTACCTCGCGCGCGCTCTACCTAGTATAAACAAGGAGACGTGACCGTCGAGGCGTACCTCGCACGCGCTCTACCTAGTATAAACAACGGAGGCGTGACCGTCGAGGCGCACCTCCGCACGCGCCTACCTAGTATAAAGGAGACGTGACCGTCGAGGCGCACCTCGCACGCGCTCTACCTAGTATAAAGGAGACGTGACCGTCGAGGCGTACCTCCGCACGCGCTACCTAGTATAAACAAAGGAGACGTGACCGTCGAGGCGCACCTCGCACGCGCTCTACCTAGTATAAACAAAGGAGACGTGACCGTCGAGGCGTACCTCCGCACGCGCTCTACCTAGTATAAACAAAGGAGACGTGACCGTCGAGGCGTACCTCCGCACGCGCTCTACCTAGTATAAACAAAGGAGACGTGACCGTCGAGGCGTACCTCCGCACGCGCTCTACCTAGTATAAACAAAGGAGACGTGACCGTCGAGGCGTACCTCCGCACGGGCTCTACCTAGTGTAAACAAAGGAGACGTGACCGTCGAGGCGTACCTCCGCACGCGCTCTACCTAGTGTAAACAAAGGAGACGTGACCGTCGAGGCGTACCTCCGCACGCGCTCTACCTAGTATAAAGAAGACGTGACCGTCGAGGCGTACCTCCGCACGCGCTCTACCTAGTATAAAGGAGACGTGACCGTCGAGGCGTACCTCCGCACGCGCTCTACCTAGTATGAAGGAGACGTGACCGTCGAGGCGGTCCTCCGCACGCGCTCTACCTAGTATAATGGAGACGTGACCGTCGAGGCGTTCCTCCGCACGCGCTCTACCTAGTATAAGGGAGACGTGACCGTCGAGGCGTTCCTCCGCACGCGCTCTACCTAGTATAAGGGAGACGTGACCGTCGAGGCGTTCCTCCGCACGCGCTCTACCTAGTATAAACAAGGAGACGTGACCGTCGAGGCGTACCTCCGCACGCGCTCTACATAGTATAAACAACGGAGACGTGACCGTCGAGGCCTACCTCCGCACGCGCTCTACCTAGTATAAACAACGGAGACGTGACCGTCGAGGCGTACCTCCGCACGCGCTCTACCTAGTATAACGGAGACGTGACCGTCGAGGCGCCTCGCCGCGCTCTACCTAGTATAAAGGAGACGTGACCGCCGAGGCGTACCTCGCACGCGCTCTACCTAGTATAAAGGAGACGCGTGACCGCCGAGGCGCACCTCGCCGCGCGCTCTACCTAGTATAAGGGAGACGTGACCGCCGAGGCGTCCTCGCGCACGCGCTACCTAGTATAAGGGAGACGTGACCGTCGAGGCGGTCCTCCGCACGCGCTCTACCTAGTATAAGGGAGACGTGACCGTCGAGGCGTACCTCCGCACGCGCTCTACCTAGTATAAGGGAGACGTGACCGTCGAGGCGCACCTCGCACGCGCTACCTAGTATAAGGGAGACGTGACCGCCGAGGCGCACCTCGCACGCGCTCTACGTAGTATAAGGGAGACGTGACCGTCGAGGCGTACCTCCGCACGCGCTCTACCTAGTATAAGGGAGACGTGACCGTCGAGGCGTACCTCCGCACGCGCTCTACCTAGTATAAGGGAGACGTGACCGTCGAGGCGTACCTCCGCACGCGCTCTACCTAGTATAAGGGAGACGTGACCGTCGAGGCGTACCTCCGCACGCGCTCTACCTAGTATAAGGGAGACGTGACCGTCGAGGCGGTCCTCCGCACGCGCTCTACCTAGTATAAGGGAGACGTGACCGTCGAGGCGGTCCTCCGCACGCGCTCTACCTAGTATAAGGGAGACGTGACCGTCGAGGCGTACCTCCGCACGCGCTCTACCTAGTATAAGGGAGACGTGACCGTCGAGGCGTACCTCCGCACGCGCTCTACCTAGTATAAGGGAGACGTGACCGTCGAGGCGTACCTCGCACGCGCCTACCTAGTATAAGGGAGACGTGACCGTCGAGGCGCACCTCGCACGCGCTCTACCTAGTATAAGGGAGACGTGACCGTCGAGGCGCACCTCCGCGCGCTCTACCTAGTATAAGGAGACGTGACCGTCGACGCGCACCTCGCACGCGCTCTACCTAGTATAAAGGAGGCGTGACCGTCGAGGCGTACCTCGCCGCGCGCTCTACCTAGTATAAAGGAGACGTGACCGTCGAGGCGCACCTCGGCGCGCGCTCTACCTAGTATAAAGGAGACGTGACCGTCGAGGCGTACCTCCGCACGCGCCTACCTAGTATAAAGGAGACGTGACCGTCGAGGCGTACCTCGCACGCGCTCTACCTAGTATAAAGGAGACGTGACCGCCGAGGTGTTCCTCCGCACGCGCTCTACCTAGTAAAAAGAGACGTGACCGTCGAGGCGCTCCTCCGCACGCGCCCTACCTAGTATAAGGGAGACGTGACCGTCGAGCGTTCCTCCGCGCGCTCTACCTAGTATAAGGGAGACGTGACCGTCGAGGCGTTCCTCCGCACGCGCTCTACCTAGTATAAGGGAGACGTGACCGTCGAGCGCTCCTCCGCACGCGCCTACCTAGTATAAACAAGGAGACGTGACCGTCGAGGCCTACCTCCGCACGCGCCTACCTAGTATAAGGAGACGTGACCGTCGAGGCGCACCTCCGCACGCGCTCTACCTAGTATAAACAAGGGAGACGTGACCGTCGAGGCGTACCTCCGCACGCGCTCTACCTAGTATAAACAAGGGAGACGTGACCGTCGAGGCGTACCTCCGCACGCGCTCTACCTAGTATAAACAAAGGAGACGTGACCGTCGAGGCCTACCTCCGCACGCGCTCTACCTAGTATAAACAAAGGAGACGTGACCGTCGAGGCCTACCTCCGCACGCGCTCTACCTAGTATAAACAAAGGAGACGTGACCGTCGAGGCGTTCCTCCGCACGCGCTCTACCTAGTATAAAGGAGACGTGACCGTCGAGGCGTTCCTCCCCACGCGCTCTACCTAGTATAAGGGAGACGTGACCGTCGAGGCGTACCTCGCCGCGCTCTACCTAGTATAAAGGAGACGTGACCGTCGGCGAGGCCTCGCACGGCTCTACCTAGTATAAAGGAGACGTGACCGTCGAGGCGTACCTCGCGCGCTCTACCTAGTATAAAGTTGACGTGACCGCCGAGGCGTACCTCGCGCGCGCGCCTACCTAGTATAAAGGAGACGTGACCGTCGAGGCGTACCTCCGCACGCGCTCTACCTAGTATAAAGGAGACGTGACCGTCGAGGCGTACCTCCGCACGCGCTCTACCTAGTATAAGGGAGACGTGACCGTCGAGGCGTACCTCCGCACGCGCTCTACCTAGTATAAGGGAGACGTGACCGTCGAGGCGCCGTCCTCCGCACGCGCTCTACCTAGTATAAAGGAGGCGTGACCGCCGAGGCGCACCTCCGCACGCGCTCTACCTAGTATAAAGGAGACGTGACCGTCGAGCGTACCTCGCACGCGCTCTACCTAGTATAAAGGAGACGTGACCGTCGAGGCGTACCTCGCACGCGCCTACCTAGTATAAGGGAGACGTGACCGCCGAGGCGTACCTCCGCACGCCGCTACCTAGTATAAGGGAGACGTGACCGTCGAGCGTTCCTCCGCGCGCCTACCTAGTATAAGGGAGACGTGACCGTCGAGGCGCTCCTCCGCACGCGCGCTCTACCTAGTATAAGGAGACGTGACCGTCGAGGCGTTCCTCCGCACGCGCTCTACCTAGTATAAGGGAGACGTGACCGTCGAGGCGTTCCTCCGCACGCGCTCTACCTAGTATAAGGGAGACGTGACCGTCGAGGCGTTCCTCCGCACGCGCTCTACCTAGTATAAGGGAGACGTGACCGTCGAGGCGTTCCTCCGCACGCGCTCTACCTAGTATAAACAAGGGAGACGTGACCGTCGAGGCGCACCTCGCACGCGCGCTCTACCTAGTATAAACAAGGAGACGTGACCGTCGAGGCGCACCTCCGCACGCGCTCTACCTAGTATAAACAAGGAGACGTGACCGCCGAGGCGCACCTCGCACGCGCTCTACCTAGTATAAACAACGGAGACGTGACCGTCGAGGCGTACCTCGCACGCGCCTACCTAGTATAAAGGAGACGTGACCGCCGAGGCGTACCTCGCACGCGCCTACCTAGTATAAAGGAGACGTGACCGTCGAGGCGTACCTCGCGCACGCGCTCTACCTAGTATAAACAAAGGAGACGTGACCGTCGAGGCGTACCTCGCGCACGCTCTACCTAGTATAAACAAAGGAGACGTGACCGTCGAGGCGCACCTCCGCACGCGCTCTACCTAGTATAAACAAAGGAGACGTGACCGCCGAGGCGCACCTCGCACGCGCTCTACCTAGTATAAACAAAGGAGACGTGACCGTCGAGGCGTACCTCCGCACGCGCTCTACCTAGTATAAACAAAGGAGACGTGACCGTCGAGGCGTACCTCGCCGCGCTCTACCTAGTAAAACAAAGGAGACGTGACCGTCGAGGCGCACTCCGCACGCGCCTACCTAGTGTAAACAAAGGAGACGTGACCGTCGAGGCGTACCTCCGCCGCGCGCCTACCTAGTATAAAGGAGACGTGACCGTCGAGGCGCACCTCCGCACGCGCTCTACCTAGTATAAAGGAGACGTGACCGCCGAGGCGCACCTCCGCACGCGCTCTACCTAGTATGAAGGAGACGTGACCGCCGAGCGTCCTCCGCACGCGCTACCTAGTATAATGGAGACGTGACCGTCGAGGCGTTCCTCCGCACGCGCCTACCTAGTATAAGGGAGACGTGACCGCCGAGGCGCTCATCCGCACGCGCCTACCTAGTATAAGGGAGACGTGACCGCCGAGGCGCTCCTCCGCACGCGCCTACCTAGTATAAACAAGGAGACGTGACCGCCGAGGCGCACCTCCGCACGCCTACATAGTATAAACAACGGAGACGTGACCGCCGAGGCCTACCTCGCACGCGCTCTACCTAGTATAAACAACGGAGACGTGACCGCCGAGCGCACCTCCGCACGCGCTCTACCTAGTATAACGGAGACGTGACCGCCGAGGCGCACCTCCGCACGCGCCTACCTAGTATAAAGGAGACGTGACCGCCGAGGCGTACCTCGCGCGCGCCTACCTAGTATAAAGGAGACGTGACCGCCGAGGCGCACCTCCGCACGCTCTACCTAGTATAAGGGAGACGTGACCGCCGAGGCGGTCCTCCGCACGCGCTCTACCTAGTATAAGGAGACGTGACCGCCGAGGCGTCCTCCGCACGCGCTCTACCTAGTATAAGGGAGACGTGACCGCCGAGGCGCACCTCCGCACGCCGCCTACCTAGTATAAGGGAGACGTGACCGCCGAGGCGTACCTCGCCGCGCGCCTACGAGTATAAGGGAGGCGTGACCGCCGAGGCGTACCTCCGCACGCGCTCACGTAGTATAAGGGAGACGTGACCGCCGAGGCGCACCTCCGCACGCGCTCTACCTAGTATAAGGGAGACGTGACCGCCGAGGCGCACCTCCGCACGCCTCTACCTAGTATAAGGGAGACGTGACCGCCGAGGCGCACCTCCGCACGCCGCTACCTAGTATAAGGGAGACGTGACCGCCGAGGCGTACCTCCGCACGCGCTACCTAGTATAAGGAGACGTGACCGCCGAGGCGTCCTCCGCACGCGCTCTACCTAGTATAAGGAGACGTGACCGCCGAGGCGTCCTCCGCACGCGCGCTCTACCTAGTATAAGGGAGACGTGACCGCCGAGGCGTCCTCCGCACGCGCCTACCTAGTATAAGGGAGACGTGACCGCCGAGGCGCACTCTCGCGCACGCGCCTACCTAGTATAAGGGAGACGGCGTGACCGTCGGCGCGCCTCCGCACGCTCTACCTAGTATAAGGAGACGTGACCGCCGAGGCGCACCTCGCACGCGCGCCTACCTAGTATAAGGGAGACGTGACCGCCGAGGCGCACCTCCGCACGCGCTCTACCTAGTATAAGGGAGACGTGACCGCCGAGGCGCACCTCCGCACGCTCTACCTAGTATAAAGAGACGTGACCGCCGAGGCGCACTCTCCGCACGCGCCTACCTAGTATAAAGTTGACGTGACCGCCGAGGCGCACCTCCGCACGCGCCTACCTAGTATAAAGGAGACGTGACCGCCGAGGCGCACCTCCGCACGCGCCTACCTAGTATAAAGGAGACGTGACCGCCGGCGCACCTCCGGCGCCTACCTAGTATAAAGCGTGACCGCGAGGCGCTACCTAGTATACCTAGTAGAAGGGAGACGTGACCGCCGAGGCGTTCCTCCGCACGCGCCTACCTAGTATAAGGGAGACGTGACCGCCGAGGCGCCCTCCGCACGCGCTCTACCTAGTATAAAGGAGACGTGACCGCCGAGGCGTTCCTCCGCACGCGCCTACCTAGTATAAGGGAGACGTGACCGCCGAGGCGCTACCTCGCCACGCGCCTACCTAGTATAAACAAGGGAGACGTGACCGCCGAGGCGCTCCTCCGCACGCGCCTACCTAGTATAAACAAGGGAGACGTGACCGCCGAGGCGACCGCCTCGCACGCGCCTACCTAGTATAAACAAGAGACGTGACCGCCGAGGCGCACCTCCGCACGCGCCTACCTAGTATAAACAAGGGAGACGTGACCGCCGAGGCGCACCTCCGCACGCCGCCTACCTAGTATAAACAAGGAGACGTGACCGCCGAGGCGCACTCCGCACGCCTACCTAGTATAAACAAGGAGACGTGACCGCCGAGGCGCACCTCCGCACGCGCCTACCTAGTATAAACAAGGAGACGTGACCGCCGAGGCGCACCTCCGCACGCGCGCTACCTAGTATAAACAAAGGAGACGTGACCGCCGAGGCGCACCTCCGCACGCGCCTACCTAGTATAAACAAAGGAGACGTGACCGCCGAGGCGCACTCGCACGCGCCTACCTAGTATAAATGAAGGAGACGTGACCGCCGAGGCGCACGCTCCGCGTGACGCCGCGCTACCTAGTATAAAAAGGAGACGTGACCGCCGAGGCGCACCTCCGCACGCGCTCTACCTAGTATAAATGAAGGAGACGTGACCGCCGAGGCGCACTCTCGCACGCGCCTACCTAGTATAAAGGAGACGGACCGCCGTGACCGCACGCGCTACCTAGGGAGACGCCGCCGACGCACTCGCGCACGCGCTACCTAGTATAAAGGAGACGTGACCG